>BMAC01000063.1:575840-588763 GCA_014905375.1 Phtheirospermum japonicum | reverse complement strand
TGATTATTCGTTTTTATAATTTGTTAAAAATTATTTTAGATTAGGTAAAATAAATAAACATATCATAATATGTTCTAAAATTACAAGAAACTTCTATTTTAAATTAAAAATACAACCAGAATAAAAATAACAACAAATAAGATTAACGGAAATGAGAAAATGAACAACTAAATGAAAAATTTCGACACCAACTAAAATAAATTACATAATATCAAAATAGCATCAGACCAAATGTGATCCCGTGCCACACCGCGCCTTATTTTTGTCCTTGTCCTTGCGTAGGTCGTGATCGTGATGCCGTAGGGGGGCTGGTGGTTCTGGAATTTGCACTTGCTCATTAACTCCGCCCTCATCCATATATAAACCAAAACTTCGATGTGCACGATTAGCAGTTTCGTTGGGAATCGACATGGGAATGGGTGTGGTTTGGAACTGTGGCCGCGAAATGCCCATGTCATGTGCAGGTGCGAAGTCGGGGTTCAGAATCGGATATTCAGTTTGAAGAAGATCGGTGAACGAGTGCCCAACATATGAAGGAGTATAAAATTGCTCTGCGGGTGTTCCAAAGGTCGGCACGTAATCACCTTCCACGTTATAGGATGATTGACCAATATGTATGCCACGTCCTCCACTACCAGACGCGGGTGCTGTATACTCATCTGGAGTGCCGATCAAGGTGAATATTACTCAATAAATTCATACAATAATAATTAACTACTTATTGTGCTCCCCACGAATTACAGACATCAAATAGTGCCAACGTGTTACAACAACTATCTAACATCTACGCCCGGAACTAGAATGTCCACCGCCTTGTGATGAGCTAGCCAAATTCTGCGCACGGTATTGCTGTCTTGCACGTGCTTGTYGATGGTCCATTWCGTTGGGTATCCTACRGCCCCTGATTCGACCAACGGCTCGCTGCCTCCTRGTGTGCGGATRATGAACCAATTCAAAACTTGCCTCGTTCCAATCCTCRGAGTCAGGCAATGGTTCAAAAACCCCAGCAGAGTATGTACGTAGGTAAGCAMCAGTACTATAGAAATCTTTGACGTAAACACGAGGATCCACTCTAAATTCGGTGCACACTTTTATTGCATGAGAGCACGGAATACCACTGCTCACCCATCTACCGCAAGAGCATTCTGCGTTTGACAAAGACACTCGAAAGTTCCAGGCACGCACAGCCCCATCGACCCGTGCAGAAACTTCGGCCGTTTGCGCTGCCCAATTATATCCCGTGACGTGGTAAGATGACCCTAACTGCTGTCTTGACCTGAATATGTCATATATCTTATCAGGGCAAAATTGTTGCATGTTATGGATTCTTATTGCATCTTTCAAGCTTTCAAAAAAATTATGAATACTTCGGGCAACCGTGATTCAAACCATAGTGGTTATTGGGAGCCGTCTAGCAGATTTCATAACTCCATTGATACACTCGGACATGTTGGTCGTCAAAATACCACACCGTTTGCCGCCGTCGTGGGACAGTGTCCACTTGCTCTTATCAATGCCATCCAGATATGCAAATGCATCTGGATCAAGCGCCTTAATCTGCTCCATTATTTTGTGAAAGACTGAAACTCTTGGTTCTGCTCCAGCTTGYAAACACATATCCTTCAATCTCACAGACTTGGCATGCGTATTGAAATTAGAAGAGACATGTCGRAAACAAAAAACGTTAGAAGAGAATGCCGGAACTTGTTCTAGTGCACRAAGTAGTCRGYCATGTCGGTCAGATATAAGACAAKCCCCRTCTATGTCTCGGATGATATATTTTGCAACCATGTGAAGGAACCAATGCCATGAACTAAAACTCTCTGAATCAACGACTGCATAAGCTAGTGGCAAGACTTTCTGGTTTGCGTCAATAGCACATGCGATCAACAACGTGTGCTTGTACTTTCCAACCAAAAAGGTTCCATCAACACTGATCACCATGCGACAATGTCTGAATGCCTCGATACATGGTCGAAATGCCCAGAATACAAATCTTAACATATGCACACCGGCTATTCCAGAAGATTTGTGTAGCCACTCGACCACTGTCCCTGGGTTGTACGTCTGCAGGGCCTCCATGTATTTTGGTAAATGTTGGACCGATTCCTCCCACGTCCCGTACACATTTTCACGAGCCCGACTCAAACCTTGCCATGCCTTGTGATATGGCACGTTATAACCATATTCTTGTTCAACAGCACTCTGGACATGCAAAGCACCATATAATGGATCCTTCTCGACGTGAGTGGTAATGAGCATGGCAATCATGTTTTTACACAAATTAGGGTGATCGTGACGTGTAAAAGATGCAAGACATCTATGCGCAGTACCCAATCTTGTGATTACCCAAGCACCCTTTCGTTTACGGTAGCATGCGCGGAGACACCATTCGCAGTCGGGTGATTCATTGAATAATGGGTTCGGAATATCTACATGAGTCCCCCCAAGGGGTTTCGACAAACAAACAACTTTCCACACCGTTGGACTGCTCTCCAACACTCTATACGCACACTTGGCGACGCGCACAGAGTAATCTTTCACGGCCCACATCATATGTTTTTTGTCTCTGAATAGCATGCCTGTTCTCAACACTCCTTCGGCTTTATCGTAGTAGTAGTCCCCTCGGGGTACATCAATTGAATCAATAGGAGTGTCTCCGTACTCTGCATCGAAAAATGGTAAGTTCTTGTATAGTTCCGACCCTCTATCCACTCGTCTATGGGTTGTAGGGGCACGTTCAACTTCGGTATGTTCGGAATGATCTTCATCTGGTATGCTGCCCCCCAACTGAAAGAATTCCTCGTCAGTTTCATAACCATCATCTACTTCATCTGGAATATATTCGAAATCGCTTCCTTCATCTGGACCGAAACAATCGACGGGATAGTCCGGGATCACCAATGGGGGAGGGGGATGATGCTCGGCGGGATCTACATTTGCATATTCATCCTCGTCTCGTAGAATTGATGCATACATGTCATATTCATTGCCATGATACATATTCGCCATATGTGTACTTACTTCTCACATAACAAATTTTTTTTCATATTTTCACAAAATTAGTAACTCCCCATACACAACTAAAATCAATTTTAAAAATAATTAACAACAAACATTAACCGAATAAATTCAATTTTTTACATAATTAACAATTATTATATTATTTCAAATTTTCACATAATTATTAATTTCTCACAAAATACAAATATTCACATAATGAATAATCTCATCAAAAAAAAAAATCATTACAAACAAATAATTCCAAAATTTTAACGTGACTAATAAACGCGCACAAAATTGATAAATTCAACCATTCACATAATTATTAATTTATCACAACCATATAAGATCAATTTTCATGAATAATTAATAAGTAAGCACAAACCTAATAAATTCAACATTTCACATAATTAATAATTTTTTCACAACCACATTCTATTAATTTTCATAACAACTAACTAAACACATAACTAATAAATTCAACAACTCACATGATTAACAAATCAAATAAAAATTAAAAATTATCCACAAGTCAAAATCCAATATATATAAATTTAATATATACAAAAATAATTTTTTCAGAACCACATGCTATTAATTTTCATAACAACTAACTAAACACATATCTAACATGATTAACAAATCAAATAAAAATTAAAAAATATTCACAATTCAAAATCCACATATATCTAAATTTAATATATACAAAAAAATAACTATAACATGAATGAAAGATAAATGCAAAAAACATAAAAATTATTAAATGGCAATTCAATCTTACCTTCTTGTTTGAATTGCAGCTTCAATTATATATATTACATAAAATAATAACATAAAAAATATATATTACATTAAATGAAAAACAATTATATATTTACATATAAAAAGATAACATAAAAAAAAAAAAAATATAATATATATATATATACACACACACACACATTAAATTAAAAATATATATATTATATAAAAAAAATAACATAAAAAAAGATATAAATATATATATTACATTAAATAAAAAAAATATATGATAGCGCATCTACAGTGCTGCGCCGGAAATAGCGTTTCCTCAAGTCATTTCACCATTTTAACGTGGAAACAATAATATTATTGAAGTATTTTTTTTTGCTGCAAAATAGCACCCAGCGCTAAAATTGTGAGCTGCTGGATGGGCATCTCCAAAAGCACTGCAAAACGCAATTTTGAATTTGCAGTATAGATTTTCTCTCGATTCAGCACGTTAGATACTATCTTTTTAATTTTTGCATACTAGCCTTTCGTGTTTAATATAATTACAAAGTACACCTAATATATTATAATAATTGTATTATTTATGTTTTAATTTAGTTTTTATTTTCTTACTTGATAACTATTTAATTTTCTTACATTTATATTATTGACTTTTCGTAATTTTTTTAAAATGTGTTTATTAGAAAAAATAATTTATAGTTAAACTCGAAGAACAACATTAACAAATAAAATTAAATTTCTAACATTAATATATAAATTAGAAATCATAACAAACCATTAAATTAAAGAACAAATTTCAAATAATTGAAAAAAAAACACAAAAAAGAATGGAGGAGTTTAGGTAATACCGTTTTGTTTTTTCTCGTTCTTATTATAATAGCAAACAAAATAATTGAAAAAAAAACACAAAAAAGAATGGAGGAGTTTAGGTAATACCGTTTTGTTTTTTCTCGTTCTTATTATAATAGCAAACAAAATAATTGAAAAAAAAACACATAACATACCATGAAATTTTCATACCTAACACTGAAAATGATAAATACAAACGAGTAGTGCAAATTAAATAAAAAATACATTCCAATCGATTAGTAGTAATTATTTTACATTCATTTTGCACATTAGTTGATAATAATTATTACTACTCTTCGTGATAAAAAAAAGTGAAGGGTAAGTAAAATTGATATAGATATATTACAATAATATAAAAAGTGGCAAAACTCATAAATTATAAGTCTAAAATGTTGACTTGTAAGAGTTGTTGGGTTGAAATTGCAATTATATCTTAGATATAAATAAGAAGAATGCTTGAAAACTCCTTTTTTATACCATACAACCTATTTGTTAATTCTGTTGGCACGTGACTGATGTGTCAACTTGTAGTTGATTCTAATGACGCGTGTATTCGTTTGGTACCATCAAACGTGTGACTCTCTCATGCTTTCTCTTAACAAACTATCTTTTAAGGATTTTATGTCTAGTTATAAAATAGCACTTTTATTTCATTTGTTCCTTCTATATAAAAACTATGGTTTTCTTGCCTTCCTGTGTCTCTCCTCACAAAAAGAATCATTTATTTCATTTCTTCTTTTCGATTATTTTTTGGAACCTATCAACCGAAAATTTATTTTTATGCCAAAGTTCTTGAATTAGTTTGTTTTTCAATATATTTGATTTCTATAATTTGGCAAAATTTTAATTTTTTTGGTTTTAAAAAATTAAGAAAGAGACCTGGAAAATTCTTTAAAAGCTTTGATCTCAAAGGATTTTTTTATTTTTTTTTTATTCTGATTCTGTTCAAAACTCTTTCAGTTTCAAGATATGAAATATTCTTTTAGGTCTTTATTCTTAATTTTTCGTTTTTTGATTTATAATTTTTAGATCTGAAAGAATATTTTTGGGAATTTAAATACGCAAAATAAACGCGAGTTATGGTCTTCACTCTTCACTAGATCTGTTATTTATTTGTGTTCATCTATAAAATCGATCCACAAAGTTGTTCTTCGATTGCTTTTGTTTTTATTTTATGTTTGTATGCAAAATTAAAAGAGATTTGCTGCTTTATCACGGTAACTAATATAGGTTCAATTGATTTACCAAATTTTCGTATTTTATAATTATAGGTATGACTTAGTTTTTTCATTTTTTTTAATATTCATATAATACATCTCTACTTCTATTTTTTCAATCTTGATTTGTTTTGTCTCAAAATCATGATTGTTCCGAATAAAAAGATGGATTTGGACTGATATGGAATCCAACTATTTACCCAAATTTTATATTTTATAATTTAGATCTACTTTTTTTCGACTTTAGTGTTTGATTAATTAAATAACTAAGATATACAAGTTTATTATGGTTTAGTTTTAAGAATTTCTAATGTGTTGTGCAAATTTTGGATCATGAATTTTCAAAGCATACGTTGATTATGGATTTATAATTTTAGTTTTAAGTTTTTCATGAATTTTCAACTAGTAAACGATTCGATGATATTGAATTCAGGGCAGAAGCATATGCACGAAGATGATAGTTTAAAGAAATTTAAAAATAATTTTAAAATATGTTTTAGTTAATGTAATAAGCCTAAAACTCATAAATAGCAAACAAAAATGTCATTGATAATTCTTACATGTGTTTATGTTATATGACTATTCTTTGGCAATATAAATAGTTTACCTTATCTTTTGAATTATATAAGAATTAATCTTATGACTGGGATTTTTTTTCTTTGGTGATTACTTTTTTTTTTTTTTAAGTTTTTGTTTAAATTATTAATCATCATATTAAGTTATCCAATTAATGCATTTACTATGTATTTATTTTCCAATTAAGATCTATGCATAAATTTATTTTATTTTCAAAACAACATTTATCATTAACCTTATTCTTTTACATACGAAAGGTAGTAACTATTTATATATGGGAATTACAATCAATCAGCGGGTCTTTATATATAGAATCTTAGGTTCAATATCTTTTGCACCATTTCAAGATTTTGAATTTTTTTAATATTATGTCAGTTGTTAATACGGACTTTGAATATTTTCTACTCCAGTTATGTCATTAATTTTAAGAATTTGGAGTCAAATAGAAAAAATAACGTTAATCATATGAAGCTAGCGATTAAATTTGGTAGTATATAAGATATAAGCCATTATTAAGGAAGAAATTATGAGCAGATGAAAAAGCACTCTATGTATGAAAAATTATAACAAAAATTAATAAATGAAGCCTTAATAAATAGAAATGGATATTAATTAGGATTTTGATAGTATTCTAAAGAAAATTTTGTCCACTTAATATGTATAGTATTAAAAACAAAATATTAGCAGCTCAAATTCATAATAATAATCTATACATAGAAAATTTACCTTAATTTAAAAAATATGTGAACATATGATCCAACTTACGGAGTAATTGTACTAATTACTCGGAATCTATTGAAGTTTGCACTTTGGACTCATTCGTGAATTATGCATATATTTTTTAGTACAAAAATTATGTCTATAAAACTATAAGAAATAATGCAATTAAAAGACTTAAAATTACTCCTAAAAATGATGCAAATATTATTATTTCGCCATTACTAATGAACCTCATTTCTTTATTCTGTCTGAATTCTATTAGTTAATTATATGGAATACACTTTAATAAATCTTCATTAATATGTATATTTAAATGAATAGTTTTGGAATTTGGTATTTAAAATGATAACTGATTAATCTACTCCACAAATTAAGATAACAACAAATCCTCCCTTAAACATTCAAATATAATGTTAATTAAAAAAAATAGATCACAACAAGCATACCAATGTTTTGGATCGATGTTTGATTGATTAACTAAAGGAGATTATTTTGATATTTTACATTCATATCAATCTGACTAATTCTACGTCTTTCAATTATGATTATTAATTTATGATTATTTTGTTATGAAATATAATCTCCTAGATATTAGGCTAATTAACAATTTCTATGTATTTTAATTATGGTTATTAATTTATGATTTTTTTATGACGTGTAATCTCCTAAATATTATGCTAATTAACAAATTATCTTGATATTCGTTTTAATTTTTTTTGGATATATTTCAATTGGAACTGAATATTTTTAATTGAAATTTTAAATCAGAACTGCAAATATTCATCTAATATATATTTTTAGCTGTTTTAATTTTTCATTGATATGTTTTAATTGTAACTGAAATTTTTTCTTGATCTTTTTTAAATCTAATTTATCAAATGTATATATTTTGTTTCTGGTCTGTTTGGATTTTCTAGATCCAATAAAATTCCGGTTGTTTTTATATTGAAAAATATATATGTATATTAATGGGTCCTTTTCTTTTATCTTCTTTTCTTTTATTTTATTGTTTTGTTTTAGTTTCGGTTTATCGATGTTGTGCATATTGTGTTTATATTTAAAAAATATCTATGTTGTGTATGTATCTTTTTCAGATATGTATATGTATTTTTTCTTGATCTGTTTTAATTTTGATTTGTTAATGTATTTCTCGGCCTATTATCAATCTTGTGTATATTCTTTTTTTTATTTATCTTGATTTACTTTTTTTCAAATATACTGAAACTCTGGTTGTTTTTATATTGAAAAAATATATCTCAATAAACACCATCTTTATATAGAAAATTTGTGTATATATGGAAATATATTTAATCGATTCCATCAAATAATGTATATCTTAAAAAAAAGTAATTAACATATAGTTTAATATGGAAAATATGACACATAAATTAGCAGAAGTTGATAAATGCCACAAATTATTGATAACATAATAATTTTGAATTAGTATAATATCCATATCAACATAAAATAGTACTACCTCCGTCTCATATTAATATTCTTACGGTTAATCTCACACAAATAAAAAATTGGTAGTTTATATAGTTAAGATATTAATTTACATATATTTTTTTTTTACCTTCTCGAATTTATGAATGTCAATTAATAATTTAAGAAGTTAGTGTTGAAATTAGTATATTTGTATTGAAATATTAAAATTTTGCATTGTTGTCATCAATACTCCATTGACCAAGAGATAAATTAGTATTTCAAGAAATATTAATTAAGTGTATGTGTGGAAATAAAACAAATAACGTGATATGTTTAAATATGGTAACTCGACTATCTTTATGGGATGGACAAAAATGAAATAGTGGACTATTTTTGTGGGATGGAGGGAGTAATACATAATAACTTTGAATCAATCTAATATATATATAAAATACGGAATAATTTTGAATCAGTCTATCCATATCAACATAAATAATAATTGTGGATCATTTTGGAAATGAATTGACTTCTCACAAAAATTCATTTTTTTTTTCAAATTGCGTGATACAATTTGGGACTAATTTTCCGCAGACAAAAATTACCCATAACATGGTATTAATTAGGGCGGAGAGTCATAAATTACATATACAATAAAACATTTGATTTCATTATATAAAGACTTTTTACGAGATTCAACTAAAATTCACACATCCGCATTAACACTAATTTATTATTTGTTAATTTAATATTCATTTCACGTTTAGGTACTCCCCAACGTGCTATGGTAATTAACAAAAAGATAGATAATTCAGTACGCATAATCTTAGACGTCAATTGTTAATCAACCCCAATGCACGGTGATCTAAAGATTTACTATAACAAAAAAAGGTCGAGTCCCTAATTTCCATATTCAAAGATTTTGCAATTGACATACCTAATTATTTTAGAATAATTAAATATTATATATGTACATACAACACAATTAAGTGTACCATACCAACCAGACGTAATACGAGGGTTTGGGCAGAAAGTTAACATCTATAATTTCAAATTTTAATTTTTTTGCTCGTCATTTCTTATTCATGACTCCACTTTTAAATTATTTTGTACATTTTTCGAGTTTTCAACATACAATGGGCTCGTAACTTCAATAATAAACTAATATAAAAATGTATTAGTTACAGAATATCGACTTAATCAATAATAATTAATTGAACTAATTAAAAAACTCGGTATGCGTGGATTTAATTACGAATTAAATCCAAGATAAAACTAAAAAAATCAAAGATAAATTTGATTTCATTTATAAATAATTGAACTATTTTTGTTTTTTTAATTTTTTAACAAACTGATTTTATATAATGTTGTTTCAAGAATTATGGAGGCTTCAATTCAAACATTATGTAATAGCAAATGACAACAAACATATTTGTTAGTTTTTTTTCTTGGAAATCATATTTTGTTAGTATTATATATTATTATTTATTAATGTTAGTTATACTATTGTGTACAAGTATCTTGCTTACAGAGAATATATTTTGTCTACATTTAACTGATTTCATATATAAACAATCTTTTTTTTTTTCAAATTTCATTTATGATCTTTTGGATAAAACAGGTAAAAAAAAATCTCATTTGTTAGATCAATAAAAGTTCTCTTTGCAATATTAGTACGCACTTAGAGATTACTAACAAAGGTAATCTTAACATGTAAATAAAATTTTTGTAAATCAAGAACACGACATGCCTAAATGAGGAACAATGTTCAACTGATACGCTGCGTCAAAAATAATTACGATATTACCGTAAGATAATTATATTTTAATTTAGTATTACTAATTATCTTGCCAAAAGCAGTGTTCAGCCACTATCAAATTTATGTCGAAGTATCACGAGTTAAGAGTCATAAAAGGTTGAAGATTATTTGTTGTGACGAAAGTGATATTATTGTGAATAATACAGTTAATATAGAAGTTTTTCATAATTTAAAGTAAACAATATTTATTTATTTATTCGTATTAATAATTAACTTTTTGAACTTCATATATATTTTTTGATAGATTATACAATACATTTTTATATATGTTTGCGTAAACCGCGCGTATTCAAACTAGTGCTATTTATCCGTTGAATCAAATAATTTGTGTGGAGTTCAAGCTGGAGGGAAGGAAATAAAAAAAAGGAGAGAGATACTTGGTTCAGACTTATTTCAAAGGATTTGTTTTTTCCTCTATAAATTGTATCATTTATTTTTGTTAACAAAAAAAATAGAAGAAAATATATATATAAGTGTGGCCAAACATATCAATTGAGGAACACAGAGAAAAAAAAAGTTTCTTTTCTTACATATATGCTCACATATATAAAAACTCTTGCACCATTCATGTAATCAAGAAACTTATATCTCTGATGTTGTAATATTTGCATTATACTATGAGTTGTGTTATTTATTAATGTGTCAATTTAAAGGAAGATAAGACTTGACAGGAGAATCAATTAATTGAGGGAATAAGAAAGTATTACATTAAAATATATGAAAAGACGTGCAAAGGGCAATTAACAGCAAAATGGCAACGAGAGAACATAATAAATATTTCTGGAGCCATTACAAGTAGTAGAGGACAGACAGACAATTGAGAAGCAATTTCATCATGACGCTTTCATACTGTCTAGTCCAACACTTGCCTGCATAAAAATTCAAATTTAATTAAATTAAAGTCATACAATGTTCATCGGATTATACGGTCTGATAAATAAGCAAAAATTCAAATACAATAAATATACACTCAAGATTGAATGAATATATTAAAACTAATAAATTAAAATAAGATTAAAGTGATACAAGTTCGTCTTCCAGTTAATATTGAACCCCACACCCAAAAACTTATAAAACAAATAAATAAAATTGCAAATTTTATTTATTACCAGGAATTTATGAATCTCTCCAAGAATTGGTGAGAAAAGGGTGCAGAATTTTTGCATATCAGCATAGATGTCGCCTTCTGTTCCGATCACCTCCATGAACTTCTTCCTATCCGGCGCAAGCTTTATAGCAACCTTAATTTGTACCATTGTACAATTTCCAGTATTATTTCAATTTTCAATATTAGCCCGTTTTTTCTTTTTTATATGAATAATAAATTCAAATCCAGTTTATTACCGTAAAACTCGAACTAGCTAGCCAACCATGCCATTTCTTCAAGGTCTTGCCGTATGCATCGTTATAAACTTGACACATTGACCAATCTTGGTGCTCGGCCAGATTACGAAACAGCTCAACTAAGAAATCCATTGCTCTGCAAAATCATAACCATTTTATTAATCATTCATTATAACAAAGCTTAATGTATACATGTGAGCTACCTCGTCAACCAAAGAAGCCCATTAGTACAGCTAGACGATGATTTAGCAGATTTTGTTTCGACTTCGGCTTGTACCAAATTGTACAAGTAGTTGAATCTCGAGGGATTTGAATTGTACTTAGATTCCAGCCTCTACAAATATTATACATGACAAATTAACAGTAAATATAAGAAAACAAAACTATCTTTAATTTGTAAAAGTTTTCATCGTATATATATACAACTCATATAGGATGACATAAAATGTTGTAAAATCTTACCGTTATATTACCATTGATATCCGATTTTACCACGGTCATAGCAGCCCCAAATTTATCTACAATTACAAAATCAAACCAAGTTAAAATTATTTATGAAAGCAAAGACAGCAGAAGTAGACATTATTAGATATATCTATATAAACAATAAATGGGAGTGTGTTATTTCTAGAGTTAAGCCTAATAATACTACTTAATGATAAATTTAAAAAAAAAAGTAACAAACCTAAGATGGGCAATATAAGTTTGCACACATCCAATAAAGGCTTTGTCATCATATCCCCTTCTTCAGATTTGACATGCTTTAATCCCTCCAGGCATGGACTAAATACTGATTCTGCCATTTTCCCACTTTTTCTGCAAATATTCATTCATATCAATTGCTTTTCAAAACTTTGAAAATGACATTCTTACTGCTCAAATTTATGTGGACTTTATAATTTTTGGAACTTCTTCTGAAAAACAAATGAATTCTTTTTAGGAAAAAAAAAAAAACAGAATAAAGGGTTTCGAAATAAACTCATGCAAATAATACTCAACCTGGGAGCATAAATAATTTACGCAAAATTCAATAAATATTGTATTAGAGAAAAAAAACTGAATAAAATAAAATTATAGATCAAACATATGTAGAAAAAAAAATGAAACAATTAACAAATCAAGTTGGTGGCGAAAATATGAATTATTCTGGAAATTATAATACAGACATAAAATTAATTACAAGAGGGATGATGATGAAGAACCTGAGATTAATTAGGACG
>BMAC01000063.1:550047-575815 GCA_014905375.1 Phtheirospermum japonicum | reverse complement strand
AAAGTCATACAATGTTCATCGGATTATACGGTCTGATAAATAAGCAAAAATTCAAATACAATAAATATACACTCAAGATTGAATGAATATATTAAAACTAATAAATTAAAATAAGATTAAAAGTGATACAAGTTTCGTCTTCCAGTTAATATTGAAACCCCACACCCAAAAACTTATAAAACAAATAAATAAAATTGCAAATTTTATTTATTACCAGGAATTTATGAATCTCTCCAAGAATTGGTGAGAAAAGGGTGCAGAATTTTTGCATATCAGCATAGATGTCGCCTTCTGTTCCGATCACCTCCATGAACTTCTTCTATCCGGCGCAAGCTTTATAGCAACCTTAATTTGTACCATTGTACAATTTCCAGTATTATTTCAATTTTCAATATTAGCCCGTTTTTTCTTTTTTATATGAATAATAAATTCAAATCCAGTTTATTACCGTAAAACTCGAACTAGCTAGCCAACCATGCCATTTCTTCAAGGTCTTGCCGTATGCATCGTTATAAACTTGACACATTGACCAATCTTGGTGCTCGGCCAGATTACGAAACAGCTCAACTAAGAAATCCATTGCTCTGCAAAATCATAACCATTTTATTAATCATTCATTATAACAAAGCTTAATGTATACATGTGAGCTACCTCGTCAACCAAAGAAGCCCATTAGTACAGCTAGACGATGATTTAGCAGATTTTGTTTCGACTTCGGCTTGTACCAAATTGTACAAGTAGTTGAATCTCGAGGGATTTGAATTGTACTTAGATTCCAGCCTCTACAAATATTATACATGACAAATTAACAGTAAATATAAGAAAACAAAACTATCTTTAATTTGTAAAAGTTTTCATCGTATATATATACAACTCATATAGGATGACATAAAATGTTGTAAAATCTTACCGTTATATTACCATTGATATCCGATTTTACCACGGTCATAGCAGCCCCAAATTTATCTACAATTACAAAATCAAACCAAGTTAAAATTATTTATGAAAGCAAAGACAGCAGAAGTAGACATTATTAGATATATCTATATAAACAATAAATGGGAGTGTGTTATTTCTAGAGTTAAGCCTAATAATACTACTTAATGATAAATTTAAAAAAAAAAGTAACAAACCTAAGATGGGCAATATAAGTTTGCACACATCCAATAAAGGCTTTGTCATCATATCCCCTTCTTCAGATTTGACATGCTTTAAAAACAATAACAAATACGAACTAAAATACTAACTAAAATCAAGATGAATTAGTGCTAATCATTGACAAAACTCTTTTTTTTCAAAACTTTGAAAATGACATTCGAAAAAAAAAAAAACAGAATAAAGGGTTTCGAAATAAACTCATGCAAATAATACTCAACCTGGGAGCATAAATAATTTACGCAAAATTCAATAAATATTGTATTAGAGAAAAAAAACTGAATAAAATAAAATTATAGATCAAACATATGTAGAAAAAAAAATGAAACAATTAACAAATCAAGTTGGTGGCGAAAATATGAATTATTCTGGAAATTATAATACAGACATAAAATTAATTACAAGAGGGATGATGATGAAGAACCTGAGATTAATTAGGACGTGGATGGAATTGGATTGGATTTGAGAATTTGCGCATCAAAATTATGTGCCTGTAAAAATGGTTTATGTGAAGGGATTTAATGCAGTACTTTTATGTAAATGATAATTTAGAAATAATATTTCTAGTATTAATTAATTAGTACAGAGAGAAAAAGAAAAGAAAAAATGAAAATCCACTGATTTTCAAAATACCCGCGGATTCTGAGGTTGGGTGTGCCTAGAGGATCGCATTTCCGTCCGATAATAATAATAATAATTATTATTATTATTTATTTATTTTTAATTTTATTGGGCATGTGTGTGGAAAAATAACACCATTCAAACGAAAAGGAAGCTAAAATTCTGATATTATGTTTATTGATTTGCTTTTGACCATTCTTCCCAATTAGTCCTCATACGCGGTTGTACGAGTCCAATGGGGTTTGATGGGGCGTGAGATGCTCTCTCTTACTTTTAAGTATCACACCAATTATTTAGTACATTATCTTATAGGGAAATCAAATTATGAAGTAAGCTTACTACAATATCATTATTTAATGATTATTGGGTTTAATATAATATTTTAATGTAATGTTTAATATAGGTGGGTATACTTGTTAATCAATAGAAATTTAATACTGAAAATGAAATTGGACTATATATTGTGTACGTCCCAAAAAGAAATAGTAACATCGGTAGATACGAAAATTACTTTTGAGATCTAGTTACAAGAAAATTAAGTCATTTTTTAAAGTAAGATTTACTAATTGGGGTTTTCTAATTACTTTCTGAATTAGTAAAACAAACTGAACCAATTTTTTTCTTTTTTCTTTTTTTTTTATTAATATTAAGAAATTGATTTAATACAAGAAACTGACAATTGGTGTGGAGGAGGCTCATTCCAAATGTTCTTTAGTTTACATACAAGAACAAGACCTTTACAAACGCACGCCGGATCGTTTTAGAATTGATTGATTTTTTTTAAAAAAATCAACAATTGATTGTTTTGAATTTAACTAATTTGAATCGATATATGAATTTGTCATTTTATAAATTATAAAGTTGATTAATTAAACAAAATGGCAGAAAGTAAAAGAATCAGAATTGTTGACCGAACCTAGAAAATCTAACCCAATTTCTATAAATTTGCTTTTATTTTTGTAAAAAAAAATCTGCTTGCATTTATTGTATGAACAAAACCTTTCCTCGAAAGATTCAGTTTAAACTCTTTTAATTTTCAGTAAATGCGCTTGGAAGTTTTGAAGGCATTATTATTGACTTTAAACCCCTGTGAGTCTGCGACTCGGTCACAATTGACCAAACGCCAAAAACAGATACTATTTTATTTTTATTTTTATTTTTTAATTTCCCTCCATCTCAATCCCAAAAAAATCTCTTAATCCCTTTTTTATCTGAGTTTTGATCTCATAATTTACTGAACAATCTTCTCCCGAAAAAAACAAACAGTTTTATTCTTTCTGAGTCATGAGATTCAAGAATCTTCGTTTCAAGCTCAAGGTGCATGAGTTTTAAGCGTTCTTGGATTAAATTTTATGATTTTTTTTTTTATTGCATATCAATTGTCATTCTATCTTCATCTACGTATAAGATTATTCTCGTTTTCTAAAAAGGAAATCATGAGAAATCAAAATTTTAATCGCGTGCATTTGATTTCTTGAACTACTCTACAGTTTTAAGATACTTCCTTTATAACTAATCTTTTATTAATAGTCATTAAGTACTAATTTCAACGCCATAAGAAGTCTCACGCGGTTTCATGAATTTGGGCAGGCAATTAAGCTAAGGAGATTTCTGATCGGAAATGGAGGAGCAAGAAAGCCAAGAAAACTTGGGAATGGGAATAAGAGGGCATCATGGATGATGCATGTCTCACATGGCTATCATGTTGTGGAATTAGATAAGCCTGTGACGACGACGAGTGTGGCTGAATTTGAGCCAGTTGTGGTGCAGAGGGAACAAATCAAAGACTGCGAATTGTGGTTCTTTGGAGTTTTTGATGATGGGATTGGTGAGGCAGTTACCAAGTACATGCAGTCACATTTCTTTAACAAGATGCCTAAAGAGGTAAAAAAAAATTAATAAATAATAATAACAGTTAAAATTTTAATCTTGTGGTATCATCATTTGATTTGCTCTGTTTACACACACACACAAAAAAAAAAGTTTTATTTATTTATTTATTTATTATTCAATGGTTAATATAAATATAAACGCGCACATCTGCAGACGAGGATAAGGAAGAAATGCAAGGAAGCAATGGAAAGGGCTCATCTGAATGCAAGAACAAAGGCGCACAATGGCATTAGGGAAACGGGATCGGCAACGGCTATGGTGATCAACGGGGAGAAGCTTGTGATGGCAAACATGGGTGACTACAAAGCCGTGATATGCAGAGATGGCGACGCATATCAAATTTCCAGAAATTGGTCCCTCAAATTAATTTCAGGCATACTTTTTTCTTGGATCTTAATTTCATATTTTAATTTTGCAATATATTTTGTGTGAGTTAAAAAGGGTTTGTAACGTTAATGAATCATAGGCGCTCTACGTGTGCCTAGAAAAGCCGACAACAGCTCGGAACTGGTTGTTGGGTCTGAAAGAATAGATTCTGAAACTGAATTTGTTATCCTGGCAAGCACTGGAGTTTGGGAGGTAAATATAAACAAAAGTATACTAAAGTGCTATAAAAAATCACATTTTCTTACCTGTAGCAGAACAGGATGCTGATAAAATCCTTTTTGTTTGTCAGGTAATGAGGTATCAAGAGGCAGTGAACCTGGTAAGGCACATCGAGGATCCGCAAGCAGCTGCTGAATGCTTGGCAACTGAAGCTTTAGTTAGAATGAGCAGAAGTAACATTTCTTGCTTAGTAATTCGGTTTGACTAGTACAGAATATACACTACAAATGCTTTTTATGCAATCTAGGACGAATTTCTCAGTACAGGATAGACATGATAATTGGTTAATTCACAATTCAGATTAAATTATTTTTTTGGGAGCACATATATTAACTTTTCGCAATTTCAACTATTGATGGTGTTTGTTTCGACAAACTGAAAACCCTAATAAATGAAACTGCAATTCAAAACTTTTGGAAACAAAAAAAAAAAACTCAAGGCGAATTAGTTGCATCATACAATGATCCCAAGAAAGCTCAACATGGATTACATACATTTCTACTTCAGTCAAAGTGAGCTGCAGAGTTGAATGTTGAAATATATTTGGTAAAGAATTTACAATGATCTGTTCATCTGTTTTAATTGGCCAAAAAAGCATGTGGCGAGTACTATTTTAACACGACAAAAACGAAGTGAAAGAAACTTTACAAGGATCCAGTGGATATATCTCACAATTGTTGCAAGAAAAACAGCAGGACTTTCACTTCAGCGTCTTGAGAATCTACGATGCTCGTTTCTTTTCATTTGTTTTGCTCCGGAAGGGTGAGAACAAAGAGAAATGGTGAGAAACTGCAGCAAATTAGGTATAAAACAAAGATTGTTAGCCGAAGGAACTGAAGATGGTAAAATAATAGTCACTCTAATGTAACAAAAACACTTACTCTTACGAGAAGCTTTACCATCAGTAGAGGTTTCATCTTGCGAGATTAGATTCTTTATCGTGTGAACTGAGAGAGAGACAAGAAAATTAAAAAAAAAAAAATATTCGGCATAATAACCATTCAAAATAAATAAATAAGACGGCATTAAAATGCATAGAACAAGCAGATATATCACCTTCACTTGTTGAAGCAGTATGCCTTGCATCGTCATTGTGCTCAGTGCCATCGACGCTCGTACAGTTTGAATCAAAACTTAGATTTGACGAACTGTGATTTTTCTTTCCAAACTTCAAAAGCCGCCTTAAACCTTTCGATGATTCCTTTGCAAGTGTCTTCTTGTCTGAAGTTACTGGATTTTTGTCCATTTTAAGGGTTTTTCCATAAGGGACATGATGAGCTTGTACAGTTTCATCCTGATAAGATTTTACAGCAGTGCTAATGTTTGCAAAATTGGGAGCATTTTTCTCTGGACAGGCTGCGCTTACCTGATAGACAGCACACATCATCAGGGCCTACTTGAATTAATTTTAATGTAGTAATAAGGAAAAGTTACAAAGCTTAACCACAAATTTGTTCATCATTTTTAATTTTAAGAGAGAGAGAGATTCTAGATGCCATATCTTATTACCTCATCAGAATTGCATTTCGTCTGAAGATGACGAATCATGGGATCTCTATCAACTGCATCCATGGATGAGGGAGGAGCATGAATAGGAGCAAACTCAGATATGACATCACTTTTCTTTCCCTTTTCACGATCATCATACCTTAACTCTAACTTGCCTTCAGAATCTTGCAAAGTCGGAAGAGAAGGCTTCTCATACTCAAGCATCACAACAGTTTTCTCAACAATCGTGTTGTCATCTGCATCACTATCACCAGTGCTTACATGTGATTTCGATGTTTTGATCTTCAATTCAGGTAGAGTTGCAGCTTTACTTTTATCAAGATTTATGATAGCGGATATTTTGTTCCCCTCGGACAGCCCCGGTTTCGATACTGCCCTTTTGGGCTCGGACAACCTTCTAATTTGAGATACAGAAGCCTTTGAGTCAGGTGTACGACCACCATTGCTTTCTCTTCTCGTCTCGGACAATGATGACGATGACCTGGTCAACCTGTTCCCTGCCAGGTGGCTAACCCCACTTAATTTAGTACCTTTAGAGACTGCCTTAAGTGGTTCTCGTGATCCAAGCGAGGTTCTGATTTTGGATCTCTGCAAAGGTGATGATGTCCCGGGCTCTGCATCGCTGAACTTAGATTTACTGACGGGAGAAAGTTTGGCTGGGAACGGCTTTGTCTGAGGTGAGAGTACTGATGGCTTTCCGGAGGTGGGACCGCCTCTAGCTGCAATTCTCTTCTGCCTCTCCAGTTTTAAAGCTTCAATGCGCTTTGCTTCTGCCTCGTCCTACAAAGAATATAAAAACTTCAAATTTCAAAATCTATCAGAGTGTAACCAGCATCATAGATAGCATTGTAAAGAAACACACCCTTGTCAGGCAGCCTAATCGCAAGATAAGTCCCCTAAAACTTTTTTTTTTTTTTAAATGAAAAATACCAAAAAGAAGAAAACCTTGAAAATCTAAACTAACTAAAAAAACTAAAAAATAAAAATAACCCTAAAAATTAAATTAAAAACCTTTACAAAAACCTAAATGAATAATAAACACTAAAAAAATTAGAAAACACTAAAAAATTGCATTGCAAGTGTAAAGTTACATGACATGTGGGTGATACACCAGGTTTTGAACAAGACTTTGTTGTATTGTACCTTCTCTTTCTTCAGTTTCTGCAGATCAGCTTTGTAGGATCTTAACTTCTCAGCACGGGCCCGCGCATCTTCTGGAGGACTCATCTTCGATGGTCTTCCCTTCATTAAAGGGCCTCCAGTTCTTTGCTTCTCTGTTTTCTTTAACCCTCCCTTCACTTCAGTAACACCTTTCCCCCCTTTGTCCTCTGACCGTTCTACAGAGACCTGCATTTCATAGTCTAAAGCAGGGTCATATTCGACAAGCCTATTTTCTGTTCCTCGTTCGGGCATCATGCTTAAGTTATCAGGCTCATAATACGCTTTATTCCTATCTCCCTCAGAATCCAACTTCTTATCTGATAATGGAATCTCAGAATCTACATCAATAACATTTCTGTCTTCTTGTCCAGCTTCATCTATTGACACTGACCTAAATGGAACAATGAAAGTTTCATCAGACATCCCGTAAACGGATTTTCCATCCGTCTTACAGATGGCAGCGTCAAAATTATCCACCATTAGAGGATCTGAGGAATTCCTGAAAATTGTCTTGTTCTGTTGACTGCCGATGTTAAAATCTTCATGTGTCGACCTAGATAAAACCTTTCGTCCATTGGTTTCTGCAAATTGAATATCAATTTCATCACAGAATTCCCTAGTATCACCGGCACTAAATTCCAAGTCATTAAGACTCGAAATGTTTGCGCGTCTCTTTATTACTGCGTTCTTTTCCATTGCAAACATGCCTTCATTGCTAGCATGAGCATCTTCTTCGCTTCCTCTCAATAAACAATTTTGAAATGCCTGCCAGTTCCCATCATCAATTCCTCTCAAATTGTTTCCTTTGCTTTTAGAATGAATCGCATCATGATCATCATCCTCTGCATCAATGTCCGAATCTGAATCTGTATCTAACTCACTACCTGATTTGTTCTCTTTAGAAGCGACGTAGTTAATGTTTTGTATTACAAGCATGCCCGATTGCTTTTTGTTAGACTTCGTGTTACTATCTCTACCATCAAGAGATTGCATTTTCTGTCCTGACTGATGACCAATGTTTGACTGGGAATGCTCCATGGGGTGCTGAGGTGGTGGAAAAAAAGGTCCACTGGTTGTGTAAGTCGGATAGTATGGCATTCCTTGCACAGGGTATGCTTGAAATACTGGTGGGGCCCCAGGTGGAGCATGCATCGGCCATGGAGGAAACATAATATGAGGGAATTGTCCTTGAAAATTTGCTTGCTGACCAATTGGGACTGGGTTATCTGCTAGAGGCCAAATATATAATAAAAATAAATATGATAATAATGGTAATGATAAAACATATATGTTTATTCAGTTAAACACGTGCAATTTTTCATTGAAGACATCAGAAATACTTGATCTTACCTGCACTATATGTTGAGCCTGATTTTCCATTATCCTCTGAAGCCCGCTCATGATTAGACTCGACATGGTTGTTGTTTGTGGCAGAAAGAACGCCACCGGATGCGTTCATTATTGAGAAGTCTGACTGAGTGAGTAATGTTTCTGAAGCTTCAATATCAACCCATTCCCCAGTTTCTTGCTTACTTTTCCATAGGTCCACGAACCGTGAGCAAGCTTCCCTGTAGAATAGATATGGTCAATTATGTGAAACTCTCTAAAAAAAAGAGTCCATTTATGCTTTAAAAAAAGATAATATGAGTTTTAGGAAGGGGACAAAAGGAGCTTACATTAAACGAAAGGCTCCAAAAAATTCAGCAAAGGACGCTAGTGGTTCCATGTGATCAATACTAAAGCCCGCAGCTGCAGCACGTGCAAAGGCCATTCCTTGTTCTTTTTGAAGCACTGTTTTGCGGGTCTCAAGGACTTTCAAAAGTTGAACTCTGGTTCACCATTTAAAAATAAAAAATAAAATTATGTAATCCATTAAATATCAGTTAACTCATTTCTTGGTTTAAACTCTGTCTGTTTCTAGCCATATTCAAATAAGTGAAGCGGATGAGAGCAATGAGCAAAATAACACATCATACATATTCTAGCGAAGATGAGCAGCTTGTGGCAATCTTCTTGTGGGTTCAAGAATAAAGCCAACAAAAAGTGGCATCAAGAGATACCCTTTGCGCAGGTTATATTATTCATTTATGGTGCAATATTTTTACGTTTTTTATATTATTCTGATATTGAATTGACACTGCAAGTATACTCCATGAAGGCATTGCAGTACATACTTTGAATTTCCCTCCTCCAAGCATGACCCATTGACTTCAGGCAGCGAAGCTTCAGGCTGTCAGAAAAATGAAAACGGATATTACAACACATAATGAAGTAAATCATAGTGATAAATGCTAACTCACAGGTCACCTTGTAAAGGACTATTGCTTTTTCCTCATTAGCATTGCACGCGGATTTGTCATCTGTCCATAATTTAGCATGTTTTAGTGCATTGTTGATCACTAGGAAAGTTCACAGACCAGTAACACTTTACATGAACAAAAATAATCACCCTTAAACAGGAAAATTATATTTCGCTCCCAATTTTTGTCATTTCTCACAAAGATCCTCATTTAAAGTCTAAATATAATTTATAGGAAAAAAGAATTGGGAGCTTAGAACAGAAAACCAACAGGATGGAGAAAGCAGTATAGTTAAGGAATATTATCATGACTAGTATAAAAGAAGAGGTGGCTCAACCAGCCCTTCTTTTGCAACAAATGATGCATAATTCTGAGCTTTAGGTACCTTCACAGCCTCCAAGAGGTTTATCTTGATAGTCTTCCACCTGTCAATAAAAAAAATATGAGAAGAAAAATATTAAATAGACTAGCATATACAAAAATTATCCCATTGTTCAGACGTTTACAATGCTTTGCCCGATGTCATTGCTGCTCTGCATGGCCATTGCCTCTTCAATATGTAAGATCTCTGTTTCTATTGTGCACACACGTTCCAAGATCTCCGGAGTGCTCACAAAGCGAACAAACCTGATTAAGTAAAAAACACCAGTAAGAGGATATACAAGAAATCTCCAAATAGATCGCATGCCAAATATAGTAAGCAATTGATTATATCAATTGTCAAGTTGAATTAATTCATTAAGTCCAAATTCACGCAACATTGAGATAAAAGAAGAGCATACAGAAACATTTGATACCATCAACCTGCGGTTTTGGCTTAAATGTCCTTCGATGAATGTTTTAATTAAATGCTTCAAAGAACGGAAGTACATCTTGTCAAATTACTCCAATAGGTGGAGCCACTTAAATTGACTTTACTATAACAACAGAATGTTTTAATTAAATGCTTATATTGAAGACAAACCTTTCGAGAGTAGCCTTTGTGAACCATGCCGCATCAGTGTCTGGCTCGAGCAAAATTGAATAACCACCTTTAGCAATTTGATCTTGGGCAGTCTTTAGATGGGCAAGGAATGGATTCAGCAATCCTGAAGCGATTTTCTCTTTCTTGTCATTTGCTATGATGATTAAGTCACACCTGATAATTGAAACATTGTCAGATTTACAGGACAAAATATCTGATGGAAACTGATTTACTCTGCCCATGTATACTTATCAAGGATATCTACAATAGAGAATACATTACAGGTGACAATCTACTTTACTGGAAATGATTCAAGTCTTTACAGTTTCAGAACAATTGATTTTCAGAATTCAATCCAGTTGACAATCTACTTAAAAATGTTCAATTTCTCTTCCTATCAAACTAGAAATCATTCTTCATCCCCATGTCCACATGCAATCATGCTGGAATTAATTTACAATTATCACCTTTCACCAATTAAGAGCATCTAACTTAAAATAATAATAATAAAACAGCTAAAACCTAAACTATCAGTCATTCCCACATTCAAACATCTGAAAACAAAAGAACACTCAGTATGTAATTAGAGTTCTACATGATGAATGCGTGACAAAACCCCCCCAAACGATAACCAGACAGAAGAACAATTTGCCGAACAGCCGAAAACAAAAAGGAGAAACTCCACGTCATCAACTCTCACAAAATAAGAAATAATTCGAATCAACTCTCATTAGAACTGTAACAAATTAGTCGGCAGAAAGAAAATCCAGAAAATCAATGACGAAACACACACACACACACCTTGTTCGAGTTGGAGTGAGCTGAAAAACAACCGAGCTAAGCCGAGTATTCGGCTTCATCTCTTCAAACCACTCCACACTAACGCTTCAGATCTCACCGAAGAATAAGACCTTGTAATATCCTAAATCAGTTAACAAAAAAAAAAAGGCTTCATTATTTAATAGAAAGGGGGGGAAAAGCAGAGCAAGAGAAATATCTTACAGGCTTCCTGATTAACGGCCCGCATTTGCATGTGAGCGAGCACCTATACATACAGCACTGTATATGTATATGCAGAGGGGGAGGAAAGAGAATCGCCGATTGTGTGGGGAAATGTTCTGCAGAAAAAGCGAAGGGTATAGAGACAACAATGTGTGCACTATATATTTCTGTGAGAGGGAGTGAGACCGAGAGAGACATCGGGTACTGGGAAATGCGGACGAAAAAGGACCTATAATTTAATTGGGGGGTATTATCGGAATTCGCCATCTCTGAAAGTGGAAAAGTTGAACGAAATGCGTGAGAATGCCACTTGAACCAGAAAAAATAGGAGAAAGTGAAGTGGGAAAGTTTGGTGTTAATGTACGAAACCGTCCCTGAGTAAGTGAGTAGTGTTTCAGAGTAGGGGTCCGTGGGCCCGTGCTAATTTACGCATGGAGTGTGGGCCGCGAGGAAACCAATCTAGAAATTTATTTATTTAATTAAAATTAAACTTCATTATGCGTCTTAACAACAAATTCTATCCAGCGACAGATTACTGTGTCCTAGTATTATCATATATTGGTTAATGTATTATTGATTTTTGTATTTCAAAGTATTTTGAATATATTTTACTTTTATCTGGGTATATTTCATTGAATAGTTTAGTTTGTAGTTCAGATAAGTTATACTCTTTTTATTTTAAAATAAGTGTCCACTTAATTTTATTGTAAATTAAAGATTAATTTAGAATTTTTTATCACTTTATTATAATTTTATTTTCGTTTATTTTAAAAAATATAAACAAATTTATGGTAATAGGTTAACTAAAGAGAAAGATAAAATAATATAAATATGAATATTATTAATTAATTGGGGGTGTATTGATTAAATATTTATGTCTTTTAATTTTAAAAAAATAATTCTAAAATGATATTTATTAAGAATCTGGGGAGGTGAGTAAATAAATTTCATAAAGATTTTGACCAATAAATAAATATTTGTTTTTTATTTGTTAACAGAACAAGGAAAGTACACACAAAGAAACAAGGAATGGCAAGATCTTGTCCTGTATGTAGTATGGTACATTGATATTGTAGATATGGTTCATGTTCTTGTTCATAAATAAATAGTTTCTGTCCATTAAAAATAAGTATATTTCATTTTAAATGTTAGAAAACCAAAAAAAAATTATAAAAAATAAATAAATGAGCTTATTTAGTTTATTTTCTTTATTGAAATACTAAGTTAAGCGTAAAGTAGAAATAATAGCAAAAAACTTATAATTTCAATTACAATTATTTTATCTTCTTAATTTTTGTATTTTTATATGGATTAATACCATGTTTGCAAATAAGATTTGATGTTCAAAAATTGACTAGTTATCACTTTTTTTAATAACCCAGTTGCTACTTGTTAGGCCCCCTTTTTTGGCCAGTTTCTAGCTCAAATTATATGGTTCCACCTAGGTGCACTTAACATTGCATCAGATATATTTTTAATTGTTACATGAAATATTAATATTTATACATTCATAGATCAATAAATTATGTATATTTAGTTGGAAACCAGCAAATAAATAAATATATTGTTCCGAATATAATGATAAATATTGTCACGTTCCGATTATTTATGGAGTTTCACAGGAGTGGGACAGCAGTACCATAATGGCAATTAAAATAGTGGACAAATCGCATTGGATGCTCAAACGGCTATTTGTTTTCCCCAGACAAAGTGCCACTTTTACCTCGACCTTTTGTTTGTTCTGTTAAATTTATTTACTCTCAGCCGAAAATTAAAGTTAAGCTTTACAATTAGGAGATTCATCTGAAGCTTTATTATGATAGCATAGCATGTGAGTAAAATATTAGTAAAGGATTATAGAGAACATAAGCAAGATGTATTTAATTTCATAGCTCTGAAATTGTTGTAGGTAATAGGGTGATATATATAGGCTATGTTCACTGCCTGTAAATTACTAAAATTCATTCAAATTTGTCTACAGTAGGCATATTGTGGCAAAACCTATAGAAAAATAGAGCTATATATTTAATGATGATGACATGGGCCATATGCGATCTTTATTTAAACATTTTATTTATTTGTGTGTTTCAGTAATTTTGTCTTTTTCAACAAAATTAGTGATTGTCCACAAGTTCCCAATGCTCCCCATTCCATCTGCACGAACCGGGTCTCACTGCAATTTCCTTTTATTTTAATTTTTTATTTTTTATCCTTTTATTTCTTATTCTTATAGTGGGAAATTGCATTTTTTCCACCCAATATTCTAAATATTACTATAATCTATGTTACAAAGTACATCTGATCCGATAGATACATATTAATTAAAATTATTAGATAATTAAATTAAACAAATTTAATCAATATGTATGTATATTAACACATAAATGTATATCAGCACACACATTATCAGTTATAAAGTGTATTACATTTGAATCACTGCAATTTGTAATGTGGACTCCGGTTAATGATATAATTTACCATTAATTTGGGTAAAATACTAATATGGCTATATGGTCAGCCATGTCCCTTGCGGCGCATATGGTGTTTTGACAGGCTCTGAAATTAATATCTGATAACATTCTATCACAGAACACTACTTTGATTGGAATACATTTTACTTTTAATTACTTATTTTTATCGATTATTTAACAAAATTGTGATCAATCTTGTGCTTTAGTAGTAAAAATTTGTATCAGGTTGATAACCGAATTCGATTTCATGTGTGTTGTGTGTTTATTTATTCCCTACTATCCTCATCGTACTTTGAAATTAAAAATCATGAAACTACTGATTAGGACCATTTCATTTTCTCAGAAGATAGAAAATAAAATACACCGCAAAATTATATCATCCTGCATCAAGATTTTCCGATTTTCGTGACGTTTCAATCATTCAATGCAAAACCAGGGTATGCTTGTTGTCTAGTCTTTTCCTCATGCTTTGTTTTTAAACATTAAATAATAAAGAAATAAAAACATATATATATATAGAGAGAGAGATTTTTCTCTCTGTAAGTAAGGATAATGTTCTTTCTTTTTTGTGATGGTCATAAATTCATAATTCATTCATGGTTTCAACCTTTAGTTATTTTACATTTTAAAAATATAAACACGTTATTCGAGCTAGGGCTGAGAAATCTAATATGACTAACACGAATGCGAGACCCAAAAGCGCAATGATGCGAATATAAATATCATCTTTCATGTGTTTACAAGGCAAATGTGTCGAACCAAGAACAAAAACGTTGTTGGAATATTACGAGATACAGTTTATAGATTTATTGCCGAATTTTTTTGTATGTTTTACTATTTAAAACTGCCCAGTAATTCACAAATTATACTGGGTATCCCAGCCATAAACCATGGAGGGATCGCAATGTTTTATATTTCCAGATATAGCGTAAACTTTAATAATATATATTATAATATTATAACCGCCACATCATTTTTCGTCTCGGGACAAAACTGTGTACAGCTCAAGATGTTCGGTTATTTCCTTCTTCCTGTACCGATTGTTAAAAGCTCAAAGCTCCTAAGAGTTTCGTCTCGGACACCTCTAGCAGCGGTAGGACGGGTGAAAGAAGATGATTTGGACTCGAATCCAGGTGGCAGTTTCTGATTGGTCGATGGACGACTGAAGCCTGAGCCCAGCTTCGTGTGACGATTTTCGCTGGGCTCGCCAGATGAGCTGGGCCGGCTGCTTGACAGGGCCGTCGGCCTCTTTGAGGTACTACCGGGCCGTGACAACCGACCCCTTTCAGAATCGAGTTGCTGGATAATCAAAAGGATATTAGTGAAATTTCAAGCAACAGTTCTTATATATCAGATATTATACAAATGCACGAGTAGATAGAGAAATAACAGAATGCTCAGATGATAATTGGAGGGTTAATTACAAAATTACCCCTGACTGGTATATTTTGTAAGCACAATAATCTCATTGTACTTAAATAAGCCTTGTTTGGTTGGAAGGGCTTTTTTAAAAAGTTGGAATTAGACCCCAATTCTTTTACTTGAACATTTGGACTTATTTTAGTATTGTGCAATTATTTAAAACTAGTCGTAGGAATATTTTTAGTAGATTATTAATAGAAACGATAATATTTAGATTAACAATGAATATTATTATTTATAGCATGTACGTTTGTGTAATTTGTACTTTGGAGCTAGCTTACCATTTGCCAAACACTTTTACTTTAGTTTTTCAGCTTTCATCCATCAGCCGTCAACAACTATATCAGCTCTCAATTAGTTTATCACTTTATCAGTTAGCAACTAGCAAATCAGCTTCAATATAACTACGTTTCAATATTAGGGTGATAGTTATCAAGTAATACAACTCTGGGAAAAAAAAAAGGTATCCGTATTTAGAAGGTATATATAATTTGTGAAAATTGTCAAAAGTCCATCCCTGCAAGATCATTCGCCTCAAACTCCAACATAAGAAATCCTTTTCCTCACCTCATTATACAAACCCTATATTTCTAACTAATAGACCCTTAGTAATCACCTGATTGTACTCAATTATCATCTGATTACTTATCATCACCTAAGTATGCAAGGGTAATTTTGACTAAATGACAATAATGAAATCTGTTTGTCATACAATTGTCAAATCTTGTTCTTTTTTCCAAGACCCCTAGTAACTTTGCAGGATATATGATTTTATTTTCAATTACGCTAAAAGTCCCAAAGGATAAATTTTGTAATTTAACTATAATAAAGATTATCATGAATTATTATTGCATACCACATCTTTAGACGATGGCACATCCTCCGAAGTCCTGTGTCTGGGGCGATCTCCGTGTAAACCCGCACCCGAGCCTTTTCGTCTGGCAAAAGCCTCCACTGCACCAGAAAACCTATCTCGAACCTCTTGTTTCGCTGATGACACAATAATAAGAGTTCCATTTATCAGCAGTTGAGATTGATAAAATTGGAGTGTTAAATAATATTATTTTATTTCGATTCTCTTAGAACCTGGGGTCTTTTCTTTTCGTTCTGCAGACGGTCCTCCTGGGTTTAAAGGTATTTTCCCCGTCGGCTGCTCACAGAAAAGATATCATAAGATTCATACCTATAATTTACGTACACATAATAATGTTGATCGAAAAAAATTTAAATAAATACTAACTCGTGTTCTAGAACTTGAGCCAATTTGTGGATACTTCAATATTGTCCAATCAAACACATAATCAAACTGATAACCTGTTCCATAAATACATTTTTAAAAAAAAAATCAATTTTTTTTTTGTGAAAATGGGATTTATTTAAATTTTCTTAAAAAAAGGGAAGATAAATCCAATATACTTACCTTCTCGAATAAATAGGTCTCGGAACAATCTTTTCAAGTATGAATAATCAGGTTTATCCTCGAACCGCAACGATCGACAATAATGGAAATACGAGATGAATTCAGATGGATGGGATTTACAAAGCACCTGCCAAGAATTACAAATATTATTAATTAATTCACTAGCAAGATAAATATCATATTGTTTAACACAAGATTTAGCAAGATGTAGTGTACTTCTATGGGTGTAAGCATTTTCTTCTCGCTGATTTTGTCATATTTCTGCTTCTTCGTACCAGCTTTCAGTCCTTGCCAGGGAAGGCTAAAATGAAACAAGTATTAAAAATAAATAAAAAATCAGATTAATTTCGGAGTGCGAAAAAAATAATTGTAGAAAATGTGTAGTAAAGCCCTAGTAGTCAACCTTCCTCTGAGAAAGTACATCAAGACATAGCCAACAGATTCTAAATCATCTCTTCTGCTTTGTTCTGAAACAAGAAATCAGAAACATAGGTAAAATTATTGTTATTATTTTAAATTTTCTTTTAAAAGAAGTTAAAGTTAAAAAAAAAAAAAAAAAAATGGTCATCATTCAGTCACTAGTTTTAAACATGATTTCCACTCACCAACTCCAAGGTGAGTGTTCCACACTGGCATACCGAGCTGTACCGGTGAGATTTTTATTTTCCCTGTAAAAGAGTAAAACACGAGATTGCGTTTAAGAAAAAAAACCATGATAGGCATAAGCTGAAAACTACTTAAGATTTCATTTAAGCAAAGAAAATACTATTTGGCAAGAAGTTCAAAGTCAACATAAACAACCTCCTATTCAAGGAAATAAAGGTTTCAACCAAAATGATGGTTTTAAGTCAAGAAATTAAATTTACAAAAAAAAAAAAAAAAAAAAGGTCAGGAATGAGAATATCGTAAAGTTCAATCCAGTGTCATGGAGAAAAGTAGAAAAGACGAAAGTGTGTAGTTAAAATACAAATTATTCCCCACTATACAGTCTGATGCAAAACATAATTTATAGTACATAAATGTAAATAGAACACAGAGAAAAGGTACATTCAGGAAAATTGCTGAAATAATAGTGACAAATAACCTGTATGGTATATGCTTATGAGTATGAAGATCTCTGTATTTCTTCGCAAGTCCAAAGTCAATGATGTACACCTGTCATAAAGGATAACAATGGTCTAGTTACAGCACGTCGTAAAACTTTTAAAAACAAAATAATTCGTCTCAGCAATTCTTTCACGTGTTCTTATTAAGTTTAGCATATTAAACATATGAAATCGGTAAACTTTAGAGAAGTAAAAAAAAAAGCATAAACATTTATCACCTAGAAAATAAAAGGAAAACTTACCTGATTTGCTTTGCGCCCCAAACCCATCAGGAAATTATCAGGCTTTATATCACGGTGAAGAAACCCTCTAGAGTGCACATATTCCACTCTATTTATCTACATGTGATCTATATGTCAGTAAAAAAAGAAAATGGCAAGAGCATGAAAAGAACCTTTTTTTTTTTCAATAATGGACTCATACTTACCAATTGATCAGCTAGCATTAGAACGGTTTTCAACGTGAACTTTCTATTGCAATAGTTAAACAAATCTTCTAAGCTTGGTCCAAGAAGATCAATAACCATGGCATTGTGCTCGCCTTCAACTCCAAACCATTTAAGATGGGGAATCCCAGCTTCATTAAAAAAATAAAATAAAATAAGAAAAGAAAAGAAAAGGTTGATGAGCTTGTTTTAGGAGTCGGTAACCAACCAAATATTACCGATAGGAAAAAAAAAACTTACTTCCACCCTGAAGTAGCATGTACAACTTCGATTCGTAATAGAGCTGGGGGTGTTTAGTCTTAACAGGTTCCTGAAAAAAAGAAAATAGATCAAGATATTAAAATAATAATTAAAAACAATTATCTACTAAAATTACAGGTACCACCTTAAAGTATTAATGACACCCTTTGAGGTTTGTTTCACTTTAAAAACACCTGCCCTTGGGGGTTCAGTTTGTATTTTACTAAAAGAGAAATGATTCTTTTTTTTTTAATAACTAGGCTAAATCTTGAGGGTATTTTTTTGCAATTTACCCTATAAATATTCACCATAAGCTAAGATGAAGGCGTGATTTTGACAGCATCATCACATGAACTCAGAATATAGGATAAAAGTCTCATTTCAGTAACAAAGGCTAATGCCGAATCAGCACACATAGACAAATTTAAACTTGATTAGTTTTTCAATATAACTAAATAGAGCTCACCATTCATCATCCTCAAGAGAAAAATAAAATGAGATTAGAAAATCCAATTGTTCAATTCTATCAAGATATTAAATTTCTTTGAGATACAAACAAAACTCACCATCTTCACAGCAACTTCTTCTCCACTTTGTATATTTACTCCTGAATTATTTTAAAAAAAAAAGTGAAATTATTTACAACATTTGTAAAAAGTCACCTGAGGCAAAAATCAGAGAAAAGGAAATGACAATAAAAATTACCCAAATAAAGCTCCCCAAAAGATCCAGCACCAATCTTCCTGCCCAACTTGAACTTGCCTCCAACGATATGATGATCCATAATTGATTTTCCAGAAAATTAAATTGAAACCCAAAAATTAGGTAAGCTTTGTTGATATTGCAATACGCCCTTTTTTTTCTCTCAAGAATACCTCACATTTCCGTAATCAATCTCAACTTTCCACCCTTCAGATTCATAATATTACAGAAAACCCAACAAAATCCATTCCAGAGCAGAAGAAAAAAATAAAATTCTAACACACTTAGCTAATTCCCCTTCAATCAAAACAAGAGAAATTAAATCAGCTGGGGGGTTTTCAATAATCTATAAAAAAAAAATTATGGGATTCAATAAAAGAATCGAGGGGGGAAAAAAAGAAGAGATTTTATATATTCAGATGAAGAAAATCAGCATCTGGTAAGGGCTGGAAATGGAAAAGCCAGGCTTTATTTTTGCATTGCGGGACAAAAAAAAACGATGAGAAAAATATATTATTCTCGGGAGAGAAAAAAAAACTATTTGACTCCTAGTCCTCCTATATTGGTTTTACAATACAATATATATACTATTAAAAGATGAAAGTGAAATGAAGGGCAAGAAATGAGAGAGAGGTGGAAAGTGGAAACGCAATAAGATTGTTAAGAATATCAAAATGAAATGGAGTTGGGTGAAAACGAAAATAGATTCTAGTTTTGGGTTGCTTTTTTACAAATAGTATTTATTTATGCCTTTTGTTTTTTTTATCCCTATTTCTTCTCTCTTATTAAAGATTCCTATTCCAATATTTTAAATTAAGTTATAATTAACCCCCCCTATAACAATCAGTATACTTAGAATTTTGTAAACACAAATTTTCTTTTTAAGTTTTTTTTCTATTAACAAAATCATTTTGTTTTTTATAATTTAAAAAATATAATTTCTAATTATATACATGAGACGAGGGTTTACTACATCCATGATGATTTATTTAAAGCATATAAAGAATTTCGTTCAAACAATTGATTATGTTATTGAGTTGGTGGAACAGCTGCAAGACTACGAGATTTAGTCTCATACGAGTAATAATGATACCAAAAAGTTATACGTATCATGAAATTATTGATGGGTTGTGATCCTGAATTGCTGTATATCAAAACCCTCGTCAACGGATTTTTTAGGAGTATTTTAGCGAGTTCGCGTAAAATTATAAATAGGTTTTTTTTGTTATAATAGTCTGATTGTTTAATTGTAACCCTATTTCAAAAATTATTATAGTACAAATTCCTGACTTGGCAGCGTCCAAACGTAGTCATAATCTCTCTCTAACGAATTGGGCAAACAATTTCTTGTGTCGTTTTTTATCGCTTCTCTTTTTCATCATACAACTTGTAATCCTAACAACTGGTATCAAGAGCGAGGTTCGGCGGGAATATGATGGGTGACGGAAAATCGTCAATTGAGAAGTTTGACGGAACAGATTACGACATCTGAAAGATACAAATCGAGGATTACCTGTACGGTAAAGATCTATATCAACCCCTGGGTACGAAAACAGAGGTCATGAAAGAGGACGAATGGAAATTGTTAGACAGAAAGGCGATGACCGTGGTGCGCTTGTCGCTGTCCAGAAACGTCGCTCTCCACACAACTAAGTCGAATACTACGAAAGAGATGTTAGAGACATTATCAGAGATGAACGAGAAGCCATCAGCAGCGAACAAGGTTCATCTAATGCGACATCTTTTCAACCTAAAGATGTCAGAGGTTACTGCGGTTGCCGATCATCTCAACGACTTCAACATGATACAAGCCCAATTAATCTCGGTTGATATTGATTTTGATGATGAAGTCCAAGCCCTAATTTTGATGTCCTCTTTACCAAAAATTTGAAGCGGAAAGGTTACCGCTGTTAGTGCTTCAGTAGGGAAGGAGAAGATGAAGTTCGACGGAATTAGAGATCTGATTATTAGTGAAAAAGTTCGCAGAAGAGAATCGGGCATAACTTCAGGGTCAGCTTTGAGTACGGAGAATAGGGGCGATCACAATTAAAGGGTAAATTTAATCGAGGTAAATCGAAATCAAGGGGCAGAAGCAAATCAATAAAGGATAAGAGTTAGATCAAGTGTTGGAATTGTGACGAGTAAATTTAATCGAGGTAAATCAAAATCAAGGGGCAAAAGCAAGTCAAGAAAGTATAAGAGTGAGATCAAGTGTTGGAATTGTGACGAGTTATGTCACTACCACTACCCCCCTTAAGCCATCTCAGGATCCGTTGCTAGGCGTTGGGATTCTCGAGGTGGCTCCTACGGGTTTAAGAGTTGTAACCGTAGGCTATCCTGATCTTGGGCTCCCTCTACTGGGGACCTCTCCCTCACGGGATTTCCAAACGCGTTGCAAACTTGTCCCGCATAACACTTAGTTCCCGACTCACACGCACCCCAAGAGACTTCCCAGGGGGTCACCCGTCACACCTCTACTCCAAACCAAACACGCTTAACTTTGGAGTTTCGATAAGAGGGCTTCCATAAAAGATGATGCACCTTATTGGTATGAGTTTACCAATCAAATATATTGAGCTTTCCTTGGTAGTCTCATAATTTAGGATGTTACAATACGTCTGACAATTTCGGGGAGGTTTATTTTGCTGATGATGAGCCTCTGAAAATTGTGGGAAAGGGAGTTGTTCGGGTCAATACTCCAAATGGTTCTGTATTGCAGTTGCGTAATATGAGACACATTCCTGATTTGAGGAGAAATCTACTTTCAGTAGGGCAGCTGGATGATGAAGGTTATGTTGTGACCTTTGGCTGTAGTAACTGGAAGATACGAAAAAAGTCATGGTGATGACTCGAGGATAGAAGGAGGGTACATTGTATATGACAACTAGTACCAGAGATTGCATTACTATTGCAGGAAAAAATAATGATGCGTATTTATGGCATTGTCGACTTGGCCACATGAGTGAGAAGTGGATGAAAGAACTGTGTTCGAAGGGTAAGCTACCAGGCCTCAAGACAATTGATGTCGGTTTGTGTGAGGATTGTGTCTTCGGTAAACAGAAAAGAGTGAGTTTTTTGAAGGGTGGCAGAACCTTAAAGAAGCAGAAGTTAGAGTTGGTACACAATGACTTATGGGGACCAATTTCAATAACATCCCTTAGTGGTGCATCATACTACATGACTTCCATTGATGATTTTACAAGAAAGGTATGGGTTTACTTTCTGAAAAATAAATCTGATGCATTTGATACTTTTAAAAAGTGGAAAACCCTTGTAGAAAATGAAACAGGTTTGAAAGTAAAGTGTTTAAGATCTGACAATGGTGGAGAGTACGAGCTTAGAGAATTCAAAGAGTATTGTGCTACAAATGGAATTCGCATGGAAAGGACCCTGAGAGGAACCCCTCAGCAGAACGAAGTGGCAGAGCGAATGAACAGAACTCTCAATGAGCGTGCCAAATGTATGCTCCAAATAGTCTTGCCCCCGTATAGGCAAGACTATATTATTTTTCGAGTAAAAAATAATGATTTTCAATTTATAGCAAAACTTGTTTTGTTTGTTTATTTATGTTTTCCTTTTTTCGTTCTTCAGAGTGAAAAGACCAACGGTGGATAGAAATTAGTGAACAACAAAATAAGATGGGGATAACACCAACTTTCACTCCAAAAGAATATTCAAATAAAAAAATAAAATTGAACGATTAGGAAAATACACAAAAAGGTGACCAGACTTGTCAGGACAAAAATATTTTGTCCATGTTTCATAACCTCATGACATTACGAAACACATTACTTCAGAATAAAATTGACACATTTTTTCCTCAGAATAAAGAAATTTGACGCTGTTTTATTCCATCTTATTTGAGTTTATTGCTCTTAAAATGTTTGCACATCACATCCTGAAAAATAAAATCCTGTTAGATCAATTTTTTTTTTTTTTTGCAGAATTGTCTTATAAAATAATAATACGATTTTTTAAATTTTATGTTTAGGAATATTAGGAAGTATTTGCATACTTCAAAAAGAAAAGAAAATAGAAATATACTGCAGGTGACTTAGATGTCCTAGAAATTGCTATTTCCTGTAATAGGCATTTGGGTAAAATGATTAGGTGAAAACATATCAACGAAACATAAAAAGAACTGCAGGTGACTATTATTGCATAGTCACTGTCCTTTCTCTGCTTCCACATCTCTTGTGCTTATATTAAGCCCGACAAGATGCTTCTGTGATTACCAAAAAAATGAAATTAAGAAACAAAAATTGATTTTACGGTAGACAATTTCAAATTGATATGTACTTTAGGTTTCTGAAGGGGATTTTTACTTTAATTGAGACAATTAAATAAAATACAAACATCGTATATATAGCTCTCGTAGCTCAGTTGGTTAGAGCACCCGTTTAGTAAGCGGGAGGTCTTGAGTTCGACTCTCAACGAGAGCATCAATTATTGTCAGTATTATTTTTATTTTTCTTTGTAATTTTCATTTAATAATTTTATTTCTTTGGTTAGCTCTTATCAAATAGTGTTGCTATTTTGTCCGGATAAAAATCGAATGAATATTTTTATCACTTTCTTAGATTAATATATTAATATTTATATAAGATATTAATTAAAAAAAATAAGATTTATATATATTAATAACTTTCACCATAAATTAGTACCACATATATTATTAACACAAAAATTATGTGGCATGATATATTTTTTTTTTTTGCGCAACAAATATTCATACTTTTGAGGGAAAAATTATATTTTTCAAAATAAATAAATATTTTTCATATTTGAAAAGTATGAATTAATATTAGATTGCCGCATGAAATTGATGACCATACACCACGAAACTAATTATCACACATCATACCTATTGGATGAATAATGTCAACTGAAAAACAAAATTACACTAATTGAATAGATCTTTACAATAATAGGTTTTTAGATTAAATTTATTGAAACAAAACCAAAATAAAATGGAAAAAGGAACAGAAATAGGAATATGAAGAGATGAGAAGAAAAAAGAAGTCTACTTACACTTCGTCACCTGCATATTTTATTTTAAAATTAAATATATTAAAACAAAAGAAAAAGAAAAAAAAGAAACAACCTAAAGAAAAAATGAATCGAAAAAATGAAAAAAAAAATCCACTCATAAGGTGACATATGTCAACTTGGGTCAGTTCATTCAAGCGAGCCTCAACACAAATAAAAATATAAGCCCAACAAAATCAAATAGAAAAAAAAAAACAAATGAAATGATGACATATGGCGCGCTCTCAAAGTCCAGCAGGCCAACATTAATACAAAGCTAGATTTTGACCCGCACTTCGTTGCGGGACAAATTTATTTTAAATAATTTTTAGATTAATATAAATTAATTTATATAATATTAAAAAAATATAAAAGAGTTTGTATTATTATCAATAATTATTCCTAATTTTTTTTGTTAATTATACTACATTATTGACTCATTCTCATAATGAAAATTTTAGATGTTGATTTTTATTTATTTGTAGTGAAAGGGAAAAAAAAATATAAAAATAAGATTACATCGTAACATTTAATCAACTGACATATGGATAATATAAAATACAAAAATTTGTGTTAGACAACCGAACAGGGTACATTTCATTAGGCAACTCCCAGAAAATTTAAGTGTTTCGTTTTAATTTTTGGGTTATTTTAAATTTAGTTTAATTTCCCTACTTTAGGATTTTTTTTTTAAATCTATCTATTTTTTGAAGGTCTACTAATTTTTTTTAGTATTTTTTTAATTTTAAAAATAAAATTTGAGGAGTCCAACTAATGGTTAGGGTGACAATTTACTTCAATATACACATATAAAATGCATACACTTTGCAAAATGAGTTCTAATCTATATATATATATAAAGCCTTGCGTTTCTAAATTAGTAGCTAGAAGTTTTCCCGCCAAAACGTAATTACTAATTTAAGTAACAAAATTTAAGGAAAGTTTTAATTATTAGTTTAATTAAAATATACATATTTTTATTACGTATAATTTTTGTGGAGGAAAAAAATGCTATATTATGGTAATAAGTAAATAAATTGATTTAAAAAAAAATTCAAGATTCATTTCATTTTCTATTCGATTTGCAAGTACAAAACTGATTGTTATTTAATAAAGTCGAAGGTATTATGGTAAGAAATAATTAGATTGATTTTCAAAAATCGTCCAAGATTGATTGTTATTAATTAAAGGAGAAGGTATTATGGTAATAAGTAGTTAATTTTATTTTTAAAAAATCCAAGATTGATTGTTATTAATTAAAGGAGAAAGAATTATGGTAAATAGTAGTTGACATGATGATTACATGTTAATATAATAATCATTGTTTGATTTTATTAAATGTCACCCAACTAAATTCCATTCATCCATTGATTCACTTCCAACCAAATTACAAGGAAATAATATAAATAATGCAAAGCACAAACAGAATATAAAATATCTCGATTCATTACAATTTGTTTTCCCAAAAACTACCATTACTTTGCAATTCTCTCCCATTCGGACATTTACCATTCGGACATTTATATGAACACTTCGAATTGTCATGTCCGACACTTCGAATTATTCTGTCCAAAAATATTACTATATTTTAAGGGAAAATTCCCATATAATTATATTTTATAGAATCAATATCCCATAAAATCTTACGAATCTTTTTTATTCCTATTTAGGACAAATACTTCCCATATAGTCTTTTTCCTTTAATATATGGACAAATCTGCCC
>BMAC01000063.1:505990-525398 GCA_014905375.1 Phtheirospermum japonicum | reverse complement strand
ACATAACAATGGGATTGCTCCATTTGTGGCGTAATAAAGTTCAAATTGACCAACTCTCGATAGATAAATGTTCTTTTTGAAATGTCACAAGTGTGATATATAAAGTCTTGATAATACACTTTTTTTTTTATTCTCATTGATATTTCCTTAGGCAGCATAAGATTGTCAATGTTTGCTGAAATTGAAATAGATGGACCTCCCAATCCATTGTTTTCAATTCTTAGATAGGGTAATCTACTAAATACTAAATTCTTGATCAATCATTGAAAATGGGGGACTCTTTATAATATATATAAATAAACATTGAATAAGAGTACAAGAATGGTGTTAAATGGTCCAAAGGACAACACTTCTCGTCCCAATGCATATCCCAAGTCCAAACTTAAATAATCCCTTTATCCTCTAGAATATTTATTTATTCCTTCTTCTTCTTTTAATTTTCGTCTCTCCTATGTAAATTATCAGTACCTATGCATGAGAAGATTAATTTTTAATCGATTAATATTAAAATGGTTAGAGAACATTTAATACTAATTTCTATTGTCAACTACGAAAACCTTGAATTGTTACTGTTACTTGAGTTATGTCAAATTAGATCAAAAATTAATTCTTTAACGATATCCATTTCATCTAATGAATTGATTAATCAAACTAAAATGATGATTTGAGATTGGACTAGTCTTTTCTGATTAATATATATATATATATATATATATATATATATATATTATATATATATCGTTAAGGGAGAAATAAATTCATGTTCAAGAAGGTACATATATGATCAAACACATTTAGTCTCAGCACAACCTGCCCACTAGAAACTCCCTTTATGCATTTGTTCTTTTATGTTAATTATTTCATTACACACTACTAATATATTAATATTTTATTCGATTTCATTGATCCTTTTTTTCTTCTCAACTAAACCCCTTTTTTTTCTTCTTCTTAGTATGCATGTTATTTGTTATTTAATAATTGGACTATAATATTTAGTTCCCCAAGTAACCCCTCTTGGATTTTGGTCAAGATCTTTGAAAAACTTAGACATTTAGCTCAATATTGATTGGAATTATGTAATTTTATCGAGAATTCGTAATTATGATCATTGCCTTGTATATATGTAAAAAAAATCGAAAATTTTATTGATTTAGTGCAAAAATTATCACATATTATAAGAATAAAACTCTCCAAATGTCAATTTTGATGATTTGATGTGTTAATATTTTGCTCAAATCACCAAAATTCCTTAGACTTCCTAAACATTGTAAGTAATCACAATTTCAAAGATAGAATCGGTCCTAGTTAGCAATCACAATTTCGGTCAAGATAGAACAAATGTTCAATTTTTTTAAAAATAATAAACCAAAATTCAAAGGTGAAGTAATCCAACTTCAAAAATAAAATATTTATATATATATATATCGCTCGCTTCAACTCATATTTATAAAGTTGGTAATAAAATAAAAGTCGGAATAAATAAATGAGAGTGGTGAAAACAGGATGAAAATGATATGACTACTTGTATTCAATCAGAAAACGCGCTTGATGGGTTGGACCACAATGACAGCATATATATATATCTGCTGCATATTTTCAGAAATTAAAGCCTTCTTTTCTATTTTTTTGAATAATTGGGAAGAAAAAAAGTCAATAAATCTTTGTTCATTCATGTGGGATAAAGGCAGAAAGTGAGGGATTAATATGGGGCTTCACTAAAAAGTAATTGTTGTTTAAGTTTACTAAATTTTGAAGCTTTTCGCTTTTGCAATTTGAATAATAATTTACTTACAAAGCATACGACAACACAGTGTTTTATAATATTTATTAGGTCCTGGGATATTTTATTTTGTCACTAGGCCTTGTAGATTCTAGTACTTTGCATACTATTATAGAGTATGTAACTTCATCGAATATTTTTATTGATAATGGGACTTATTAAGTACATTCGATTCTCTATCGATTCTTTTTAAACTCGGTTAAAACGAGAATCTGTTCACTCTACTTCGATTTGTAATAGAGTAGGAAAGAGGATAGGGACGAGTATATAATTGTGAACTTTTACGGAGTAAGTATGGGGATGTGGATAATATCGCTTCGCCCCGCCGAGTACCCACGGGTATACCTTTCATTTTGAAACTCGTTTGGGACCCACATATAGTAGTACTTAAATATTTCTTTTTTTATATTTTTAAATGGAATAAACTAAATATTTGTCATGTTATTTGAATTTTACTGTAATTTTCTTTTCTTATATTTAAATAAACAAAAAATCAAACCCCGTGATTTTTTTTTATTTTTTTAAATAATGATATGTGGGCGGGGACAACTAATATACTCGCGGGGGCGGGGTGAGGATGGGGATGGGGATAACTTTTTCAAGCGAGTACGGGGGCAGAGGTAGGCGTACCCGCCCCTATTTCTAAGGTTGTGTTTGGTTGAATTTTTTGAAAGTATTTATAGTTTATTTAATATCAATAAGCTTTTTTAAATTGTTTGGTAAGAATTGAGGATAAGCTTCTGAGAGTTTATTTTGCCTAATAAGTTTTTTTTCAAAAAAAGTTAGAAACGTAGATTTTCATAACAAACTCCTACCTTATTGGGGAAAATTATTTCTTATCCTTTTATATTGTAAAAAATATCTTATTCATATAGTAAGATATTACTTTATATTTTACGAAAATATTTTTATTAGCATAAGTAAAGTTTTATTTATTATTATAATTTTTTTATTATTTTTCATGTTTATCTATCTTGAAAAACTATATTTTGAAGTCTTTACTAATTATTATAATTTTATTTCTTTTTAATTTTTATATTTTTCATATTTTTTATGTATAATATTTTATGTCAATCATGTCTATATTGCTAAATTAATCTTTAATCAACTAATTTATCAAACACTAATTTAAAAATGAACTACCAGCTGTCAATCATCAGCTATCAACTGTTTAAATCAACTCAACCAATCCGACCCTAACAAAATTTGAGTGTGGAGTGAGAAAAAATAATAATTGAAGAGGTACAATGCACATCGAATCCATTAAGATAATAATAATAATAATAATAATGCACATTACTAAATTGAGACTATATATTCAAGTAGTAGTTAACGTTTGATTGGTAAACCAATTTTTTTTTAAGTACCTCTAATTACATAACAATGTAGATAAGAAATAGTTAAAAGATGAACAAGTTAAAAAAATTCCATAAACTTATTTGACATACGTGTAATAGTGATATTTTAAAATAAATTCAAATTTCTTAAATAAATTGAGCAAACTAAATAAGACTTACTTGAATATGAAAATTATACAGACTTTCTAAATAAAATATAAACCAATTTATTGTGCTACCAAACAAACATGCACTTGGAGTCTTGGACTAAAGCTTGAAAGCCGGATTTAAATAAGAAAAGAACAAAGAAGGTGAAAATTGTTCCAATAGTTGTTAAAGTGAAGGCATTTCCAAATATCAAATCTTGGGATTAGATTCTGAAGATTTAATTTTAAAAGGGGTGAAGTTAAATTATCAGAAATAGCTAGCATCCACCTCGATGGTACCAAATACGTGGCAAGTCTAGAGCCCTCTGATAGTCGGCCTTTATGTGCTTATATGTCCTAGTTGACTCGAGGGTCCTCTGCCTCTTGCACAAAAATTTTTATTTATTTTCAATAAATTCAATAGATATAATGCTTTGCTATAATTTATACAGTAAGAAATTCTAGGTTGATTATTCTTTTATTTCTTGCAAACCTTTTTATGAAAAGATGTGATGAAAACATTTTATGTTTGTAGTTGTCGTTATGTATAAAATTATTATATTATCTATGATTGTCCACACTAAAATTTATGTGAAGAAAAAACGACGTGCGTAAAAATAAGAACTGTGTGAAATTTACACACTTTCAATAATAACAAATTGTGTATCAGTGTTCCAAAAATAAAACTTAGTTATAAATAGTAATAATCTTAATTTTTTATAGTAAAAAGTGATATGTAACGTATCTATCTGTTAAACTTGATATGGTGTGATTGTTATCACGTTTTCTTGTGCTATAATTATTGATGAGAAAATCATTGTTTTGAACGGAGAATAATTACTTCTATTAGTATATATTAATATAAGACCATATCATTGTCAAAATATGAAAACATGACGTGCAGATTTTTGTACGTTTAAAGAATTAAAAAAATAATATTTTGACCCTATAACTTTAAAAATTAATAATTATGGTAGGTATTACTATCTTGATCCTTAATTATTATCCGTTAAAAAGTTATTTGACCATAATCCTACAATTAAGTTGCTTTGCTTTTCACTTAACCAATTCAATCAAGCGTGGCGATGTCTACTAAGAAAAGTAACAAGCTATACGGTCAAGATTTAATTTCTAGAAGACATCTTATTTTTCCTATTGCTTAGCCATGAAGACATACAAACCAATTGAGAAGTTTGAATGGGTTTGATGATTTTGGGTATCAAAGCATGCATGTATTGCACATTATTTAATTATATTTCAAAAGGTATAAGAACACCAAGGATCTGTGCTGAACTTTTTGTCCCTCTTGTTAGATTCTACATTATTTATATATAGCATTAAATGAAAAAATTAACAAATTCAACGTGTATGCCTAATAAATTTCAGGATGACACGTAATTTTCTAATGTTTCGTATAATTATGTGGTAAATTTTGGAGAGACTTATTAAATTACATGATTCTAATATCTACTTAATATAATATATTTCTTTTTATTCAATTTTGACTAATTCATTGTTTTCTTTTATTTTTCAATATAAAAATATAAAAGTTATATATAATTCGAAAAAAATTCTAAAAACTAGTTATCTTAATTAAAAGATAAATTATAATATTGAAATAAAAGTTAAAATAATTTTATTCTTGGAATTTGAAATATAAAATATAAGTAAATTTTGAGTTATTTACAATTATCTAGGTGTGTAATTAAATATTATTAACGATTTCTACATTAAAAATATATAAATTAGTTATCTTAATTAAAAGACAAAATATATTGTTGAAATAAAAGGTAAAATAATTTTATTCTTATAATTTGAAATATAAAATATAAGTAAAATTTGAGTTATTTGCAATTATCTAAATATGTAACTAAATATTATTAATGAATTCAACATAAACATAAAAAATACAAAATTACAAAGTAATAATAATAAGTAAATATTGATTAGACACCGATACAATGCCATATGGATTGAGAATATAACGTCTTTTGAATTTTTCTAAGTATGAAACTATAAGTTATTACAACATCTTTTGAATTTTTTATTTTTAGATTTTAAAATTTCTATAATTATTACAAATATTCTTATATTTAGTTTTTGATAAATCCCGAGTAATATACATGTGTTAAACTAGTATTTGTGTTTGTGTATCACTGACTATCCTTTAATAATATAAAATTAGTACATGAAGTTTACTATTATTCTTTACGTATGTATAATATAAAACATTTAGTTATAAATAATAATTTTCTCTCAAAATTATGACTAGTTACACAAATGCACTTTGAATCCCTAACTTACCCTCACCATTGTATAAGCTCTTAATTATTTTACATGAATGCCCGGACGTCATAATTTTACACCTAAGAGCAATTATTAAATACAAGATTGAGAAAAAATATTTTTGTCAAATACTCCAGCTAATTATACAAAAATAATCGAACTCTAAATATATAATTACAAAGTTACCCCTTATTAAAACAATAATCTAAATATAAATAATATAATAATAATTTCAATAATCAACACCACCACCACTACCCCACTCCACTTCCGCCGTAGATTTTTCTAGCGGCTACCTGTCGGAAAATTTTCTTGCGATTTTTTTTTTTGCCCAAATTACTTTCTCTGGCCAAAAAAATAAAGGAATTTTACTATAAAGTAATAAATTCGGACACTGAGTAAGAAGTTTCTTACTTTTTCGAATATATACGAAAATTTCACTATAAAGCATAAAATTTTCTTACTTTTTCGGACATAAAGTTGGAATTTGTCTTTTTTGTTACGAAACAAATTAAAATTTTTTACTATAAAATAAGAATTTTTCTTATTTCTTCGTACATAAAGTAATAAAAATCATTCCTTCATAAGATATTAAGTAAGAAATTATCTTACCTTTTCGAATATAAAGTTTGAAACTTCACTATAAAGTAATAAATTATATAATTATTGTATTAAATAAGACATATACATAACAATAACTTGCTATCAAGTAAGTTTTTATTTTTTGGCAAAAAAAAAAAAGAAGAAGAAAAATTTGTGTATAACAAGTAAGAAATACGTAACATTTGCGCATCAAGTAAGAAATTTTTATAATCAAGTAAATATCTCTTGTCATCAATTATGAATTTTTAAACATTGCGTAAGAAATTTGTGTACATATAATAAAAAATATTTTGAGGTGATTGAGAATATTTTTGAACATTTTAAAAAAAAAATTAGCTATTTTTTTTTTGACGAAATAAAAAAGTGCCAAAAAATATTTTACGGTAATCATGAAAAAATTCTGGCGGCATAAATATTTCCCAGGCGGCAGCTGCAAGGATAGGTGATGCTGCCCTATGATTAATATTATTAATCTTTTTTTTTTTAATTATTATACTCTTTCATAATAAGAGCATTGTAGTATATTTATGTTATAATTTTAAATTATTTAACAAAAAACTATTTAACTTTAAAATTAAATATTAAACTGACTGATAAATGAATATGCACCTGCAAGACTATTTAACAATTTCATAATATATTTATATATTGGCGCTATATTTATAAATAGAAAAAGGTATAGGAGATTCGCACGGGGGCCATCTTGCTTGGAATGACAAAATTGTCCCATAACCCCCATCATAATAGGACCATGAGAAATAATTGTCTGGAAGACCATGATTCATTTGTAACTTCATCAATCAATATAGACCTAATTTGCCTTGACAAGAAAGAAAATATGTCATTTCTCCAAACATGGAAGCTTGACTTTTATTCATAAATATACAACATTGACCGGCAAATTTACATTTGGATCCACTTGGTTTATGTATCTACTTAGTTTCTGTTTAGACACTCATCGTAAGTTTTTCTTTTGATTGGGCAAAGTGCAAAGTTTTTTTTTTTAATTTATAAAATATTTCTAATAACTATTAAAACTCTGAAAATTAGATAAAGTTTGGTTGCCAATTTGGCCCTCAACAAATGCCGCTCGAGTGTGGTGGGGTTTTCCAAAATTAAGGGCATAATGGGGACCCATCAATTACCCTTCGAAGACACAATTTCAAACTTAAAGAAAGAGGCACCCCCATGAAGGGATTAGAAATAGCTTTTTTTACATTTTTCACTAGATTAATTACACTAATTGCGGCTGTCCCTAATTATTTTTAATCCACCATTTTCAAATACTACTATATATGTATTGAGTTTGATTTTAGGTTAACAACTAGGCATTGGTTGACTTCTTTGATAATTATACGGCTCCTATTTATATTTTTTTTTGTATATTTTCATTTTTAAACATTTCATTAAATATTTTTCTACCAAATAAGTTTAAAATTTTAATAACCACGACACTATTGTTTAACCTAATCTTTTTCATCTTTTTGCTCTCATAGATCTAATTCAAATCTTGGATACATTAACCGATATAAAATTACGGACAGTAAAAATAAGATTACAGAAAATCTGCAGGTGAAAAAGAAAAATGTTCCTCCAGCAGCCGGAAAAGAAAAACATTTATAAATAATTTGATTCCACTACCAAAGATTTGTTGCAGAAATATATCTTTAAGAATAATTATTAAATATCTTCAAGAAAAACAACTATGGGTTCCCAACAATAAATATTGATGAAATTAAACAATTAGGAATTATAGCCTATAAACAAAAGTTCTTAATTTAATGGCTTCTCAACTAAACAGAAAGGAGAACCAATCTACTCCGTATCTCTGAAGCTTTCGCTCGTCAGCCACAATTTCTTTTGGACGATGAAAACAACTTCGTCTCCATCTTGTCCGTTTTCCGAAGACGAATCGGCCGTTGCAACTGCTTCCCAGTGCAACGCAGATAAATATTTCTTCACAAAATCGATAACCGGTTGTTTATCCCGGATAATGATAAAACCCGTGGGCCTTAGAATACGATCCATCTCTAGAAGCAAATCTTCGCCACTACAACCTTTCTTTTCGATGTCGGACAACACATTCCACGCGTGGAGCAAATCGTATGTTCTCGGGTATGTTGAGTAAGCTTCACACCTGAAAATAAATTCAGATTATAAAATCAGATGTTGGAATTATATAATTGTCAGGTCAATATTTTTTTCAACTGAAATATGAGGGAAAAATAATAATAACATAAAAAATCCCTCGAGGTTTGGTCAAATTACAAAAATGCCCAATTATTTTTGAAAATTACAAATAAACCATTTTTAATTAATTTTTTAACAAAAACTAAATAAACTCGAGCTTTAAGAGTAAAAGTACAAACAATGTACCAGTTATGAACTGAGCCAATCAAGCCCCTATCGAAAACAATCTTGAGAGTTTTGGGCCCGTCTTCAGGTACAACATTCATAACCCACACATCCTTATCTTTCAAAGCAGCAGCAAACGAACCCAAATGGGCTTTCATATCCATTACGTTCCGTATAGTATCAGGCCTGATCTTCGGGCTCAATAGACTCCAATATTGATCCACTCTCTGCCTCCATAGTTCCTGCTTGCCAACAGACATTACAAAGTAAAAACCTTTATTTTAAATGAAACAAACAAATGTTATATGGAAAATATTTTCAATTACCGTGTCTTTCTCGAACATCTCGCTCGAATAGCCGAAATCAGCAAGACGTGGGGGAGGTGACGTTAATCGCTCGGGCCATGGTGCAAGTCCACTGCCTTTTGCTTGGTGATCATCTGATGATAAAAAAAATTGATGAATAAATCAAAAGTTTAAGATATGACCTAATTAAGAAAATATGAAATAAAATCAAAAGGGTTCATTCCCAAAACTACACATGAGGTTCGATCCTAATAACCCAAAAAAAAAAAAGGAAAAAGAAGAAACACACACACATCTTTAAAAATCCCAAAATTAAGGTGAATTAACTATACTAACCTAATTAAATTATTCTTTTCTTTCCTATTTTTTTGTTCCAATACCACTTCTTCACTCTATCAAATATATTCGGAAATGAGCAAGGATAAGAATTGGAAAAATATGTACAAAATTACCTTGAAAATGTAGAACAATTATTTTGAACCTATATGTGTGTGTGTGTGTGTGAGAGTGTGCGCGCGCGCGTGTTTTGCTAAAACAACAAAATATTGTGAAATAGAGCGCGTGCATTGAGCCCCTTAATTTTAACACTGAAACAAATATCGGGGTCATTTTTGTAATTTTGAAAGTAATCCCTTTTGTTGTTGTTGTTGTAATTAGGTTAAACCTTGAGGGTACATTTCGTAATTACCCCTGAAATAAAACAAACCTATTTATAAGATATACTTACGATCAGAATAAGGCGAAATGCATGCCTCCATCTGCACGCCCCACACTGCATCCGGATCATCGTCCGATCGGCACAGCGGCGGCTGGGTCCCGGGCTCCCTCTCCTTATAGCAGTCGTTCGTCAACGGCTTTTGCCAGATCACCGTCTGGTTCCTCTTCGCTGCGATCCTCCAGCACATGCGCTCCACCAGCGCGCTCATCTGCTTCCATATCCTCAGATCCTCCTCGTCCTGCGCGTAAGCTTCCGGAGACGAGTACGCAAAGTAGCCGCCCGGCCTGAGCAGCCGGTCGAGCTCGAGCAGCAGGATGCCGTCCCTCTGCAGCCAGTCAATCCGGCAGCGCGAGCAGTGGGCAAGCTCGAAAGACCGGCTCGGGTACGGGAGCCTCTTGGTTCCAAGGACGCCGAGGTAGGCGGGTATGCCCCGCTCGAGGGCGAACTGGATCTGGTTCTGGTGGACGTCGTTCGGGGCGAGTGACATGGCGATGATGTTGGACGAGAGGAGGTAGCCGCCGAAGCTGGCCACGCCGCAGCCGACGTCGAAGACCGTGCGGAGACGGCCCTCGTTGTTCAGGTTGTTGTTCGAGAAGTTGAGCATCTGCGGATGAAAGAAAGGATGATGAGAAGCCTGAAGTTTTGGAGGCTATTTGTAATATTTGGAAAATTTGGGGGTGCAACTGACGTTTTTTTTTTGGAAGGAATTGCTGACATCATCGAATATTTTACAATTACGTCCCTCAACTTTTCGAAATGTCATGGATAATTAGATGAAATGTTGGGTTTATTCGTAATTTTCAAAAAAAACTGAAGGGTATAATTGTAGTTTTATTTTTGACAAATAGTCTATTTAGAAGGAATTGCTGACGTCATCAAGTATTATACAATTACATCCCTCGACTTTTCGAGATGTTATGAATAGTCGGATGAAAGGTTGGGTTTATTTGTAATATTCAGAAAAACTGAGGGGCGTAACTGTAGTTTTTTTTTGTGGCAAATAGTGTTGTCTTTAAGGACATCATCAAATATTTTACAATTACGTACCTTAAATTTTCGAAATCTTACACCAATAGTCAGATGAAAGGTTGAGTCTACTTGTACTTTTTAGAAAGATTGAGGGGTGTGATTGTAGTTTTTGTTGTTGTGTGTTTTTAGAAGGAATTGCTGCTGACATCATCGATTATTTTATAACAACATCCCTTGACTTTTCGAAATGTTACGGATAGTAAGATGAAAGTTGGGGCTAATTAAAATGAAACTGAAATCCGTAGCTCCTACTTTGAGCATATGTGTATGAAAGAATGATCCGAAGCTAGGAGTTTGGGTCTCTTTGCAATATTTAGAAAAATTCAGGGGTGTAATTGTAAAAATATTTATGACATCAGTAAAAGTCAACCAACGGTTGGGGAAAAAATGTAAGATGGGAATCAAAACTCGAGGGTGGTCTTTTATTAGTTTCAAATAGATGGGTTTCTTTGTAATATTACCACAAACCTCAGGGGAAGTTTTTGTAATTATCCATAATTAAAATGGAATTCAAATCCTCAGCTCCAATTTTGGGTTGTTTTCTTGGCTCGGTAAAATTACAAATCCTTTCTATAACAATCCTCCATTCAAATCCAAATCCTTAAAAAACTAATCATTTCATGCAAGATAATATTAGAGGCAGAAACTCACATTTGCGATCGAAGCAATGTATTTATCCGCTCCATAATGAAAGTGGGTCCCACCTCCGGGAAAATGGATCTTATCGCCTTTAACAACCATCCAGTTCTGGTCGGACTTCTCGTGCGCGAGGTGAGTGTGAGGAATGTTTGCTTTCCACACTTCGTCTCTACTCTTCGGCCACTTCACCGGGATCTGTAAATCCAAAGACAGAAATTAAAAATAAATAAAAAATACTAAAATAATCATGTGTATAAAAAGAACAATCGCATATTTCTACCTTGTATCCCGGTGGAGGTGGAATCAAGCAATTAAATTTCCTTTCAGATAACGGGCAGTGCCTTTCGTAGTGTTCCATCAGAGATAAATCCAATTTCAATCTCATTTGATATATAAGATGTCTATCTAGACACGGGATCAACTCTGAATGACGATCATCACATACCTTAATATTCACAAAAAACATTAATAATAATAATAAAATAATTATAACCAGTCATCAACCATAATCAAATACAAAAATGACAATGCATGGAGCTATTTTGTAATTTTAAGAAATAAAGGGGGTTATTTATAATAAGGCTAAACATTAGGGGTAGTTTCGCAATTACACCTAAAATGTGGGGGTGAATGGGGAGGAAAAACTTACTGGGAAACTCTTTGGAATGATACCATCCTCGTCATCAAGGCCAAACTTGATCGACGACTCATCTTGCTTGTGACCAATATCGGAATCTTCGTCCCCACCCAAATACGACGACCCGAGTTTTCTCAAAGACCGGCTACCATATTCCAAAGCCGACTCACCGGTGTTTTTAGAGCCAAAGTAAACGTACAGAAAAATGAGAAATACGGCCACAACGCCCACAGAAGTCAATAAGCGCTTTTTCTGCGCTCCATCCGACCTCCCCCTCATTGCTTTATATATATTCAGTACCAAAAAAGAAAAAAAAAAATCAGATTTTTTACTCGGACCTCAGACTTTGTAACTTAAACATCACGAAAACGAGCTCATTTTGACATTATTGAGTTCGGACTGGTATTATAACACAACCTGCGATATATTGTGCATTAAGAATTTAGCCAAGTAAATTGATATCTAGAGAATGAATTAATGTGGTTTTCACTCTAACAGAATACTCTAAAATGAAATCTATAAGAAAACCCAAATTCTAGAAAGCTGTGAATTATCATTTACTTCCTCAAATTGACTCAGTAAAAGTTAAATTATTGCAGATCTACAACACTAAACCATCGATAAACTTCACATTCATTGCAACAGTGCATTAAAATGAGCAATTTCAAATACACATCATGTCATAGAATTGCAGGAAATAGAATAAAGTTACTAACTTGCACTTGCCGAAAACCAAACCAAATCAAATTAATTCCCAACTAGGAAAAGAATTAAATAAGCCAAATACACGCGCGCGCGCGCACTTACAGAATGGAAAGTGTCGTTCTGGGCAGATCTGAATAAAATTGTCTGATATGATTACAGCATCAGATTATGGAAAATGCAATGTGGAAAGGAGAGTGAAGATGATGGGGGTCGGGCAGAAGGAAAAGGCTTAAAATTGGAATATTTTAAGTAAATCTGAGAGAGAGAATGGAATAATAAATGGGGTGGTGGGTTGGGGGTGGGGGTAGATCTCAGTTTCTGAGTTTTTGCGATCTCTGAATTTTTTTACTGCGTGTGTTCTTTTGCTATATCTGGAGAAGAAATAGGTGACAGTCTGGGGAAACTATGCGTGTTCACTGTTATCTAACTATTATAATTTTTTTTTTATAATTAAAAAAAAAAAGTATTTTTGAGCTAGAAATTGTGTGAATAGTTCTTGATTTTTTTTTTCTTATTAATAACAAATATTTTTTCAAATAAATAAATTCTTGGACTATCTCTTATTTTAAGAAAAATACCTTTGTCGTCGTCGTCTTTTTTTTTTTTTTTTTATAGTTAAATTAAACATGATTGTAACTTAGTTGCTCACTATTTTGTTGATTGGACTTTCATTATTGATAAAATTCACCCATTAAAAATTAAGTCTTTACTTTAGATGGTAAATAGCTATGAAGTAGTGTACACTTAAATACAAAAATCAACTTATGATCGACATTTTGGATATTTTAAAAGAAAAACAGTTGGTTTAGCTGTGTCGGTAATCTTTCTCTGAGCTGGCATGACGTTGACCTCAATTTGGGTTAACACAAAAGTTGGGCTTTACTTTGACCTCCAAGGGGTATTTTAACTCGACAATTATTTTGAAGTGGCCTACGATTCGAATAGTCCTGGGCTACAAATTATTTCTTTATTGGGCTTTGTCCATTTTCTCGTTTATGTTTAGTTTCCATTTACATGATCATCGCTTTCTACCAATTTGGGTCTGGGCTATGCTTTTTGGTTGGATTGGGTTTATAAGGTAAAATAAAACCAAAAAATAAAAAAGTACCCATTTGTTTTCATTTCATGATACCATTTTTCAAAATTTTATTTTTTTGAACGAACTTACACATTTTTATTCAATTTTTTTACTCATTTTAGTTCTCTGAAAATTATCATTGTATTGGATTATGCATATGCAGAAAACAACATATTTTAATTTTGATATATTCAATCAATTTAAGATTATAACTAGTTCAAACATACTTCATTTTATATATCAAAACTTTGGTATCCTATCAAAGGTAGTATCTACAATTTTTTTCCTTACAAAGTCACAATTTTACCGCCTAAACCACTAACAATTGCATATTCCAAATAGTGGGCTTATAAAGTAAGATAAGCAGAAATCTTATCTACAACAAGACATATATGTCATAACAAATTCGATTCTACACCAATAAATAAATAAATAAAAATCTAAAAAATCATGGTTCATGCTCAAAGTTATATTGCCGTTTACCAAGAACTCAAAATACTTTTAGCAAAACAAAACAAAACAAAGTTGGGAAAGTTGGTACTACCACTGCAGGTGAGCACTGATTCAGACAAGACAGGCCATTAGTGTATGGTCCACGTCAACTCAGACAACACGAGATGGACGGGCGCAGATTGATCCACGTGGCACGATCGTAGATCGTTAGGCCGGGACTACGTGGTGTTCCTTGCAACATCAGAAGAAGAAAAAAAAGAAGGCAATTTAAATGGGCCCGACACTGACATGAAAGGCCACGTGCAGTGGGCAGGCCCACTGGGCCCGCAATAGGAACTTTATCTCAAACCTGATGGGTCAGATCAAACTGAAAAAATTTGTAGTCTTGTACGCAGATGAGTGATGGCAGAGGATTCTCGTACGCAATTCTTTTTAGACAAAACACATGATTTTTTTTTCTTTTTCTATTTTTTCGTTTTCGTATTTTCGGTGGATTATCAGATTCTTTTTGTGCGTTTTGAAGAGGGAGAAAAGATGGTGAAAATGACAGAATTACGCTATAGGTTGTGTGCAAAGGGAGAATTCAATAAATTAAAGAACAGTGAATAAAAACAACAAGCCCCGCAATTTATGGTACTTTGCAATTTGCACTCCATTTTGAATATTATATATATATATAAAAAGTTGTAGTATATTTCTAGTGGGAGATATCATTTAATTTGTACATTTGAATCATTTTAGTCATTACCATTATTTGCATTTTGTACAATTCTATAGTGAAGATTGTTAGATTTATATTGTACATTATGTTAAATAAATATTCATGCAATATTACAATTTTGTTATGTATTAGACTTTATAATGAATTTGTATTGACTATGCCTGGCAACATACCTCATACATTTTTTATCGTGCACCTAAAAGTACAACGTGCACAAGTGTTGTGAATTTAATCTTTCGTTGCATTTACATTGTGTGCAATTTACTTCATAATGCTGAATTTATCATATATTTGTTCTATTATGAAAATAGGTGTACAAAGTACAATATTACAATGATAATTGCAACGTGTAATTTGCATATATCACCTATGTTAGAAACGTATTGTTCAGTCGTTCGAATTATTCACATCGTTATGTACATCATCTTTCTTGAGAGAGTAGTAAAATAATACAAAATATATACCAAGCAGGCATGATTAGAGTACTCTAAATTTTTTAAAACAGACGCGGCCTAAAAGCTCTCAACGAAGGTACTCCAACTCTTAACTCCAATGAAAATGTAAATATTAGTTTTTTTTAATATATATAATAGTTTAACACTCTTGTATTATACGGGATTTATAAAAAATTAAATATAAAAAATATATTAGAAAATTATAAAATTTTAAATTTAATATAAAAATTGAAAAGATGTGTTTTCAACCCATGCCCTATTCAATTTATTAATTATTATTATTAATTAATATTACATTTTAATATTCAGATTAAATTCATTAATAATTATATTTACATACTTATAAAAATTCAAAAGATGTCACATTTTCAACCCGTCTCTAATCTATATTAATTAATTATTATTAACTCATTTTATATTTTTATGTTTAAATTAATTGTGTTAGTAATTATAATTACATACTTTGAAAAATTCAAAATGTGTCATACTCTCAAGCCTTCTCGCATGACACATAAGCAAACGAAGCACTATAATTTTTGATTGAATAAGAAAATATTGAATAAGGAAAAATATAATAAAAAATTAAATTAGGTAAGATACAATAAAAATAAAAGTTTTAAATTAAGTAAATAATAGGCTCGGATGACACATAAGTAAACGAAGCACCATAATTCTTTATTTGTCAAACGAAAAATACAAAACAGACACATAGGTTAAGAAAATTTTGAATATATAGAGATTGATAAGGCTAATAAATCCTATAGAAAAATATATTTCATCCGATACTTATTAGAAAAAAGTTGGTTCGTAATAGTTGTTATTCTATATTTATAAGACGAGTTTATGCATTTTTTTTATTTCAACGAAGTGTTTTCTATTAAAACAGAAATGAAAAATATTTTAATACGAGATAACTCTCCCACGAGACCAGTCTCATAATATAAAATCACTTTTAACTCTATTCATTACTTGATTCGCCCAAATGCATTCAAATTATCTTTAAAAATGGTCTTATTTTATAAGATCGATTTCATATAAAAATTTGTCTTTAATAAGATAGTATAATTACCTTGATTCTTAATTCTTCATGTACAATATCATAACAATAAATACTATGATAGTATAATTATCGTGGTTTCGTGACACAAGCATACGATTTTGGGGGCTGCGATCTCTCTCTCTGTATATATACAAGAAAATATTCTAGTTACACATAGGAAAATTGTCATAAATGGAGCTTAATTAATCACTTTTTTTGTCAAAGAGTTTATATTATCTGTTCATGATAGTCACAAGGTTTGAAAGTCCACCTAACACTATCTAGCTAGTTGAATTATGACACACTAACTCGATCAAATATTAATTAATTAATTAATTAGCTTAATTCGCAAGTTAAAACGTAATAATTAAATTTAGCTAGCTCAACCTAGCTATAAGGTACTAATAATATAATAATAATATAGTACACATCACTGCATCCTACATATATAGAACTAATATAAGTCAAGGTTTTAATTAGGAGATTATTTCAAATCCCATTAATTAAGATCTAAGTGATCAGGCAAGAAGCATTCAAAATTGGATAAACAAAGTTATTGTTATGTTTTCCTCTAATCTTGGTACTAATGTTCTCTAAAGGATGCTAAATAATCACAAATTAAGGGCTTCTTAATGGAAGAGCCGACAAATGTTTAACATGTAACGGACCATGGAACAAAATGAATAAAATAAACATCACGTAAAATAAGAAAATAAAAAAAAGGTTCACATCCTACTGATAGATACATTATGCCCACTCCCAATAATTTGTTTATAAATTCACAATATGAACAAAAAAAAAAAAATTGATTAAAGAAGTTGGTGCTTTAATTAATTATTTCCAAGAATATGGGTCCCCAACATTCATAAAAGTTCTTGATCTCGGACAGCAACTTAAATGAAAGATTTTTTGTAGTTGAATATGCAAGACATATATGATAATCGGATTCACTACAAAGACCAAACTAAATAAAAAATATATAAAAAAAAAATACATGCACATGATAATGAAGACCAAAATGCAAGTGATAAATAGTTAAGCAAGCGTATATACATAATTCATAACATGTACATGTGCTGATATGGTTAAAAATAGATAAAACACTAAAATTAATATAGAGAATCAAAATCTAGATAAAGCAGCACAAAAGTACCAAGTCAACAAGAAAATTAACACTCTAATCCTCAAGCAAAATTTTAGGCCACATGTTTTTCTTGGATTCAGCAAAATGATACATATATAAATAAATAATATTTGTGTGCCTTTTTTTTTCTCCCCCTTCAAATCTCGTGTAGATCAATTAGCCGCCTTTAATGAGTACCTAACTAGATTTTACTGTAGAAAGAGCTCATGTGAGTGTTCTTGACTAATTTAATGCCATCTTCACTTTGGGGAACATATATGGGGTGATATGACACAATTGAGAAATGGGTGATGGATTTGCATATCAATTAATTAATGACCTCATTCATGTACTCATATAGACCTTTTCAAACTTCCATCCCACTCTTGACAATTTAAAAAAAAAAAGCTGGTTTTGATTTTGTAATTAGTAGATGAAATTTTTTAATTTCATTATTTATAGTTCAATACCTATGCGCGCCAAATTTATTATTCTAGATTTTCCATTTCATATGCCTATCTTAAATATTATTCACTAAACATGAGCATATGTATATTAGCTTCAAGATTATAGCAAAAGGACACAAGTCTAAAAAGGAAAAGATCCCTCACCTAGTGACAAATTTAGTGCTAGACAATGGTGACATGTGATTTATTGCAAAGTAACTCACACATTTCCTTTTATATCTGGATGATGTGCCAAGTCTTATTAAAAGAACACCAACATGTTAGGAAAAACTAGATGGTGCATGATATGCAAATCTATTGCTTGTCATCATAAAAGGGCTTATTTTCATTACACAAATCCAATGACAAAATGGGCACACATTCACACAAAGACCTTGGTACATGCCATGCTAGTACAAATAAAAATAAAAAACATGCCACTTACATTAGCAACAACACCTCAATAAATTGTGGGTGATGATGAAGCTTCTTTAAACATCATATAACTTAAACAAACAACCACATAAACTACCACTTCTTTTAATAGTACTAAAAAAGAACAAGCATGAACATACCCATATATATTTACCATCATCAAATATAGAAAAATCCCCACAGATTATAATCACATTTGTTTTGCGGAAAATAACATAGGGAAAAAAAGAAAAGTGAAAATAGCAAGCTATATATAACTTGTGTATATCATAGTTTGTGAAATTACTCACCTTTATAATAGAATGTTGATCAAGCCCCGATCCTTTCAATTACCGATCCATACCTCACCCCAACTCATTAGGGGATAGAACTTGAACAAACAACGTATGCAAATGTACATACAAACATATTGACAAATTGTATCATCATCAAAATATAGAAAAATTCCAGAATTTATGCCCATAGTTTTTCGTTACCAATTAGGGTAAAAAGCAAATACCAAGTTCACTAATAGATCTGTGAAATTACGGAGAACACACTACATCTACTACTAAAAAAGAACAAGCATGCATATATTTATATACATATGTATGTGTATACCATCATCAAATAATTTTATATAGAAAAATCCCATAAATTCTAACCATATATAGAGGCTTTTTTGGGTTTTTTTTTCCTTTTACCAAAATTAACTTGGGAAAACCAAATAACAACCTTACATTACACAGAAGGAAAATTTAGGGTGATATCTGACGATTCATCATTTAACTAACAGCATTTACTTAGATAATAATTAAACTATGTAGAAGTAAAAATATTACTTGATTCTGCCAACAAATATATATCCCATGCAAATCAATGCAGCCCGATCAAGTGGGCGGCGGAAATGCAGACGGCGGCGGCGCGGGCGGCGGCTGTCTCTTCCGCTTCTTCTTCTCGTAGCTGATCCCTCTGGCCTTGGCCTGCGAATCACGAACCTCCCTCAAATAGAGCCTGACGGCCCGGGCCCCGAACGGGTTGGCTTCGGGCCTGCCCCCGTTCTCCTCGTAGGCTGCCCGGAGGCGGCCGATGAGGGCGTCGAGGCTGCCCCAGGCCTGGCGGAGCGGGCAGGGGCGGGC
>BMAC01000063.1:479448-501948 GCA_014905375.1 Phtheirospermum japonicum | reverse complement strand
ACAGGGAACACGGCTCGAACACATATTGAACACGGCGGGACATACGTGGACACGGCCCGTACACGTCCCCAACATGTTTTTTCAAATTGTTTTATTTTTTTTCAAAGAAATTATTTTATTTTTTATTGTTTAATTTAATATTATTTTTTATTTTACTTAAGGTTTTATCAATTATTGTGAATGAGTTTGTAATTATTTTAGATGATTAATTAGAAATAAAAATTATTATAATTTAATATTTATAGGAAATAGATATATTAATAATTATTTATATTATAAACGTGTACGAGTCTTGTCGTATCCTATATTTTTAAAAATAAGCATACTTTCTTATTCATATCATGTCGTATCCCGAGTCCGTGTACGTGTCAATACGACTTAGTTTTCAATGCAATTAAAATAAAAGAAGTTCTATTTGAGGTGACATGAAAACATAGACATGATCAAATTTCTTTTGGGTCTATTTTATAAACCAATAAGAGCATCTCTAATGCTTTAATTTCGTTTTTTACTTTGTTGGCATACTAACAAATTTAAGTATTGAATAATATAAAGACTCAAGTAGAAATAAAATAAGATTATTCTAATGCAAAATTCATAAATGAAGTTTAAAACTATTTGTTTTACCATAAATTTTAATTTTTAAATGGACTTGGGCTATCATTGAGTGTCAAAATAAACCAAAGAAACCATGTCTATTTTTTTTCCAAGCCACCTCAAATTGACATTCTTTTATTTTTATAGCATTAAATCAATTATTTGTACTAAATATCTATCATCCTATGTGGTATTTGACATATTTTTAAATAGATCCAGATATTGTAGATGCTCTGATTAACCAGGTCCATTTTCAATTGAGAATTATGGTAAAATATAGTTTTAGACTTCATTTTTTTAGTTTTGAATTGGAGTAGTCTTATTCTATTACTATCTTAACTAAACAAAAATGATTTTAAATAATGCTGTGAGAATATTACCGATGCTCCAAACTAGACTCGATTAGGTTGGATCGAAACGGTATACCGAAGTTTTTTATTCATACCGATACTTAGAGCTGGCAATGGGCTGGGCCGGGCCAGCCCGGCACGAGCCCGTTGGGCTAACATAAAAAATCGGGCTGGGCTGGGCTGGGCCAAAATTCCATCGGGCCGTAATTTTGATAGCCCAAGCCCGGCCCATCATAGGTATTTAGTGTATTTTGCGGGCCAAAATCGGGCCGGACCGAGCCAGCCTGCCAAATCGGGCCTGTTGGGCCGGGCCAAAAACGGCCCGATTTTTTTTGGCCTAGTATTCCAAGGCCCAAGCCTGACTAAAATCGGGCCGGGCCTGAAATTGCCGGGTCTACCGATACTGATATTGCATCGAATATACACCTAAAATTTTATATCGATATCGTACCGGATATGTTGGTATACCGAATTTTCAGTAAATTATACGACAAATACCGTACTGTACCGATATATCGGTATGCCAACAGTATAGGTATTATACCATTTCATACCGAATGCAACAACAATAAATATTACAAAAGTTTTATACTGAATACCGATATATTACCGATAGTTTTCAGTATTTATGTATATATACCGAAATATCAATATTTTTTTTTTTGGTATTTCGTTATATACTGAATTACCGATTTTTTTTATTTGCATACTAATACCGTACCGTAATATTTCAGTATTGATACTATACCGTATCGAATATCACGATATACCGAAAATATGATTTTTTTTATACGATAAATACGGTATTTCGGTATTTTTTTTTCCCACCCCTAAACTTGATAGCAGATCGTGGTTAATAATATTATTACTAAAATTTACATATGCAACATTAATGATAGATATAATAATGTTTTAATGAATAGTAATATTATTAAAATACTAAAGTTATATATAAATCATTACTGATAGATATAATAAATTTTTAATGAATGATAAGATAATAGGGTGTGAAATCAATAACTGGACCCATTTAGTTGATTATCGGATTCAAATGCAGAGGTGGACACGGTGCAATTTGAGTGATTTTTTCATAAATTATTATCCGAGTTATTTATTGAGGTTTGGTTAAGAGTTTAATTTTTAATTGTAATTTTTAAAATAAATTTAAGTATATGATTTCGACCGATTTTATTTTTTGGTAGAGTTTATAAATATTGCGTCTCATTGATATAAAACACTAGATTTTCTTTTGTTCTAAAATAAGATTATTTTGCAAATATAATACATTGGAAATGACTATGGTGCCTTCACGGTACCATACCCTCACCCCCTCCTGCATTTACAAGCGTTGATTTCGTAATATTAAAAACCTAAATTTATATTCTCAATAATCCGATGGTTCCTATTGATTGAGGAATGGTACCGTAGACGTTCCCAAAAAGATAATGTAAAATGTATTAGGGAACGTCTACGGTACCTTCACGATACCATTCCTCATTTCCCATATTTTTACTCAATTACAAATAAAATATAATGCGTTTTTATAATACATTACATTGAATACAAAACATAATATATTTTTTCAACACTTCAAAAAATACATGTAAAATACATTTTTTTTTAATTCAAGATTCAAATCTAAATTTATTTAATTACCGAATATGGGTTTTAATACATTTATTCTTATTCAGTCAATTATATAAAGAGAGAAAACATATATTTTATCAAAGTATTAAAAGTATATAAATGCGGTGCGGTGCGATTTACTTACAAGACAAAAATCAAAACAAGAAAGTGGTGCGAATTCAATATTTCAAACCACGATTTTAATAAAAGTATCATTATAAATGGTACAGTGCGGCTCAATACGGACGATTCAGACGGTTTATAAAATATTATGCTCACCCCTACAAATGAATTCGAGTATTATTTGGATCCATATATTGACACCTCTAATTATTTCTTAGATGATGCTCAAGTCGACGGGGCTATAATCATATAGCAAGTAACGTGCACTATAAGGAAAAAAAAAAATTGCCGATGAATATTACCGACGGGCACCTACTCGTTGGCAAAAGGCCGGCATTACCGATAACTTTTCCGAAGGCACAAATTGTTGATGGACTGCCGACAAAAATGGACCATCGGTGTATATGTCCGTTGGTAAGTCCTCAGGAAGTTGGCGGCAAAAATACCGCCAAATATGCAGACGGAGAATGTTCGTCGGTAAGTTTTTTAAAAATAAAAAATAAATTGGATATTAATTACAGACGAAGGGAAGTCCATCGGCAACGCCGATTTTTATTTACTGAAGGAAATATGTCCGTTGGCAACGCCGAATTTTGCTACTGGCGGATTTACCGACGGAATCCTGTCAGTCGATAAATTTCATATAAACAACCCCAGGACAGTGGACCGATTCATTCAGCAAACCAACAACAAAAATTAGGGTTGGCTCGCGAGGAGGAGCCGTCCCCGTCGCCGCCGCTGCCAAAGCACCGTCAATATCACATATTAAGGTATGTTCGCCTTTTAATTCAAATTTAAAATTCTTTAATTTAGGGTTTTAGTTTAATTTGATTTGAATTTAGAAATTAGGTTTTAAGAAATAGAATTGGGGGTTCAATTTAGGAATTTATGCTTGATTTATGCAACTGCGAATGATTTTAGGTTTAGGGTCCATTTATGCAATTAAGTTTTATTTTAGGGTTTAATTTGTATAAAATTGGGCTAATTAGGTTATTGATATTCATTTAGGGTTCATTTATGCAATTATAATTTATTTTAAGGGTTAGTTTATAATTATTTATAAATTAGGTTCGATTATATACATTTGGATTATTTCATGCAAAAACAATAATCTAACATAAATAGTTAAAATATAATCAAACCTCCAATAATTCATAACAATTCTCCCAAATTCTTTGTTTTCACATACCAAAAAAAATAAAATAATAATAATAATAATAATAATAATAACGACATAACTAAAAATAAAACTATTAATAATAATAATATAACCAAATTAATATCCACAAGGCTGGCTCGCTTCCGTTCTCCAATAATAATAATAATAATAATAATAATAATAATAAACATTGGTGGAGCTTCTTAGTGATCTAATCGGAAAAAAACTTCTTGTTAGAGCTTTTTCCAAATTGTTTTAAAAAATGATCTAATTATTTCTTGAGCCTATCATTTTATTGGCCTCAGTCAATTCATCAATCGTTCTACCAACATTCGATTTCTCGTGATTCAAATTCTTGATCTCTAATCTCATTGTTACAATCATAGTGCCCTGTTTTTGGCGCTTGACCAGTTACCCGAGTATTGAACAAATAGTTAATCTCATTATTAATTAGAGATTCATAAACATGGAAAATTAAATTTCATAACAAATTTAGTATTTGACACACGATTGAAAACTTTGAGCATTTTCTCACTAGATTTTTTTTGGTGTATGAAAAGTTGGGGTGATGTGAAAACATGGGTATATTGGTTCTTTTGTTGGACTTGTTATGATTAGTAGTGGTTGTTGTTCCCAGGTCTCTAGGTTTCTTTATATAATTATTTCTTATGATTACACTCCACCTAACTTATCAGACTCTAATCATTTCTTCGACCTCAACTCATCGATGATTTTATTAGCCTGAGTTAATTCGGCCTCAACTCATCAATAATTTTATTAGCCTGAAATGCATGGTGCAATCCAATTGGAGGATCTTGACTTCAAACTTAATGACCCACTTGTCGATGATGCCGCTGCCGAACTTGTCGTGATGTCGATGTCGAACTTGTCGATGATAAGAAAAATAAGTTTATAAGCGAAGAAGAGACAGACGATGATGATTAGTTTATAATTTGTGTCAGTTAAGGTTTTAACATTATATAATTAATCAACATTTAAAAATAATATAATATTTTAATTTTAACTATTATTGATTTAGTTTCAATGTGTACGAGGTCGTTTGAATGAGGGAGAAGAGTACTGCTGGAGCTAGTCATTCAGGATCACCTGGTCGTTCGGGATCATCTGGTCCCTCAGGTTATGGGTGTTTCGACTCCTCGACGTCACAACCACTTTTGCCGACCTCCTTTGATGATTTGGTCGATCATATGGATGACGTAGATCTGGATGGACCGAATCCTCGTGAGACCGTACTGAACAATCCTCACATTTATGATGAGTCGTGTCGACTGGGAAGAGGCATCCTTGTTTATATCATCAGTCAGAGGTAATTATTAGTATTTAATAGTTTTTAATAATAATTATATCATTATGAATTATAAGCAACTTTTTAAAAAATATCATTTTTATTTATATATTTAGAGTGTGGAGTAGCTCTACATATTTACCTGCGATTCTTAGACGGATCCTCGAGGCTCGTGTGCACCCAAATAAATGGAGGTATAGGCATATTTCTCAACAACACCGTGACACGTGGTGGCCTATGTTTTAGGTATTTACATTAAATACAAACTTAATTTATTGCATTACATATATTTACATTTGTGTAACTGACTACTTGTTTTATATTTTCTTAAATATGCTTTATTGTAGAGTTCATGTTATTGAGACCGAAGGCGATATCATGATGATGCTATGCGCCAAGTCTTTTCCATACCTATGTCTTATGCTTGGGCAAGCCGTCTAAATTAGTGGCGGCAGATGAATGATGCCAAGGGAGAGATACCGGTTGCTATTGGCGAGCAGCCCTGGAGGGCTTGGCGAGAGGCGTGAGCGAGGTCAGAGGAGGTTGAGAGATCACGGAGGGCTAGTAGGAACAGGATGAGTAAGCTAAAGGGTCCTGGTACTGGGGTATCTATCTATGCATATAGGCGGGTCTCAGGGGGCAAGTCGCATGCGAAATAACATCGTAAGTTATTATTATTATTATATATATATATATATATATGATAAATTCATAAATTAATTATTATAGCGGTAGGAGACGGGTAGGGAACCTAGTGCGTACGAGCTTCTATTGAGTATGCATCAGAAAGGTGACGACTTTTACGAACCTCGAGTCTCATCGAAAAGTTATAAGTTTATTTAATTCTAAACTCAAATTAATTCATATATTAACTTTGTTTTTGTCATTATTATGCATGAAAACAATTAACGATTTTGTTTTATCTATCAGACGGAGGCTCAAACTACTTTGGAGAGCAGACGCGCTACATCACGGGATCGTTCGCTAAATAATTCGATACAAGCTCCAACTCTACGTTATCCCAGGAAGTCGATCCTTGTATTGAGCAGCTGCAGACGCAGTTCTAGGAGGCTGAGACGAGGCATCATGAGGAGTTGCAGAGGATACGACTGGAGTTTCAGAATGAGTTGCAGAGGAGGCGCGAGCACAGGCGCAATTTCAGATGGATTGCGAGCAGCGACTCCAGTGACAGGTTGAGGAGCGTATTATGGTCGCGATGGGAGCGCAGCATCCTCCTCCTCATGCTGATTAGATTGATCTCGAGATGTTAAATTATTTTTGTAGAATCCAGTTTGAATTATTATTGTCGAATTCATTTGATTCTGATTCGTACTTATATTATTTAATTTATTTTGCATTTGTATTTTTTTTAATATTTATAAATAGATAGATGAAAAAAAAATTGGTTCATTATTCTAATTAATAAAAATAATATTAAAAAATAAAAATACATCTACCAATGGCTTTCATGTCCGTCGGTAATATTAAATAGTATCTTATTTATTTATTAAATTACCGATGGACATTAGATCCGTCGTCATCCTTATTTATTTATTTATTTAATTAATTACTGACAGTGAACATATCCGTCGGTAAATCTAAATTTTATTCAATTAATTAATTAATTAATTATCGACGGGCGTGAAATCCTTTGGTAAATCTAAAAAAAATAGGAATCCCGACGGCAGCTTACCGGCGGCAAGCTGCCGTCGAAAAGCCATCGGCATTTGCTAATGGGTGAGAAATTCGTCGGCAATTGAAATTACCGTCAAAGGATTCGCCAACGGTCATTATTCATCAGTAAATCACTTATCGACGGATATGGCCGTCGGTGAATTCGGTTTTTTTGTAGTGTGACATATATCATCTCATGTAAGTGGACGATAATATATTTTTGTCGGGTACACCTAGTAAGGTGCACGTGAGTACATATAATAAATTATCGTGTGACAGTGTTTAATCACAGTTTATTTATTATTATTAAATAATTTTACTATTACGTTAAATTTGTTAATAAAAAGATATCATATTTTGTCTTGTACTGGTGTCTACTGACTATTTATTAATTATTATTATTAAATTATTTTATATTTTTATATTTAAATTAAATTCGATGATGATTTTTAGTTACATACTTAAAATCTATTAAAAGATGTCAATATTATCAACCTAGATGAATTTTACCGATATCTAATTAATATTTATTAATATTTTTATTATATATTTAGATTATTTTACAGATAATTCGTAATTTGCTTATTTATAATTTTTGGAATACTGATTAGTTTCATAATTATTTTTTTATAATTAATATTATTTTATATGTAATTATATTTTAATTAAAATAACTAAATTACATATTAATTTACCACCAAAATCTTTTATTTTGTCGATGAACTAGGTAGATTAGGAGTGCAAATTATTGGGTACACATCGATGTACGAAACAAGGTACTCCTCTGTTAAATGAACTAATGAATATCATGTTAAAACGTAGTGAACATTTAGTAACAAAAAAAATGAATATTCAGTTTAAAGTAATATTTCTCTTGTAATAATGTAATGAACTTAAAGTAAAAACGAACCAACATATTATTAAAACGATAAACATAAGTAACGAATTGACTATTTTAGGGAGGCTAATGTAAGGCGTAAATTAAATCATGTAAGACTGTTTCCAACATCCTTCATATAATGGCTTATTGACTATTTTAGGGAGGCCAATGTAATATAGATCCAACAGTCTTCGTCTCCATAAAATAGGGAGCTCTCTCTTTTTTTTGAGCTCTCTACAAATGGGATCAACTTTGGTTCTCTATTTTTTTTTTTTTAAATTTAAATTGGCTTTTTATTATTTTAATAATATATATGATAAAATTTTTATAAATAGAGAGTTTGTTGAAGTAAAATTGAAATAGGAAATACTTAAAATAGGAATTTGTCATTATTTTAGGGAAAGAGATTCGTGGAGTTTGATATCTAATTTCTTGAAATTAATCTAACTGCCTTTACCGGTGAGACAAAGATCCATTTGTAGTCAAAATTTGGGCCGATGGATGTGTACTTAATGATTTGGGCCTCATGGCCCAATCCGAGGCCAATTAGGCAATTATAAATAAAAGGTTAATTATTAATACTAGATGGAAGATAAATAAATAAATTCAAAATTGAAATTACTCACGTTATTAACTAATTCCAGTTTCAATACCAAGAAGGTGGAGACGAAGACTGATGCTATGGTGTTCAGTAATTTAACTCTACAATTAGCCCAGACCCAACCTTCTGCAGTAGGATAAAACCAAGATTCGGCCCGAACAAATGCAAAGAGAGGCACGAAGGACCTCTGACAATCACGACACGTAAATCTCCGCTAGAGTTTTCCTTGAGATTGTTCCGAGGCTGGTGAAGAAAGATATATACTCCCTCCGTCCCACAAAAATAGTTCATTATTCTATTTTCGTCCGTCCCAAAAAATAGTTCAGTATTCTATTTTCGTCCGTATAGTTCAGTTACCATATTTAACATATTATCAACTTTTCATTTCCAAACATACCCTTAATTAATATTCTTGAAATCAATATTTTAAAAACCGGACCGGTGAACGAACCGGTCTCCTCATCGGTTCACGGTTCAACCGGTCGGACCGGTTCAACCGCCGGTCCAACCGTATTAATAAAAACATAATATTCTTTATTATATAGTATGAAATATTATGTAATGTATTAATATAAATATTAATTTGATTCGTATTTGGAAAAAGTAATTAATTTATTATATAAACATGCTTAATTTATTTATACTCTATTAAACATATTAATGTAATTCTTTTYTTATGTGATATATAAGTCATAGATCACTATCTTAATTATTTGTTTAGATTATTAAGAGAGATAAAAATAAAAAAATAAAATTGACCGAATATAATTTATTTATTTTCATATCGCTTGATTAGTTTCCATGGATCATTAATATAATTATACCAATTTAGTTGAATCATACACAATATTTTGCACATAAAAAACGGTTTGACCGGTTCAACCGTTTTTTTTGCCGATTTTCAACGGTTTAACCGGTTTTGACCGGTTCTTGACCGGTTTAACCGCTAAAACGGTTTTATAGGTGTGATCGGACCGGGTCAATGGCCAGTTCCCGGTTTAACCGGTTGAACCGGCCGGTCCGATCCGATCCGATTTTTAAAACAGTGCTTGAAATACTATTTTTTTAATTGAGAATTAATAATTACAATGCAAATCTTACTATTCCAATAACAAATATACTAATTCCAACACTAATTTTTATAATTATTAATTGATATTAATAAATTCAAGAAGAGTATAATTAGAAAATACTAACAAAATTAATGACTTAACTATATAAACTACTCATTTCTTAATTTGTGTGAAACCAACCGCAGGACCATCATTTTGGGACGGAGGGAATATTACCTTTCGGAAGTTTGAAAGTTTGAGCATCCTCATTTTTAGGCTGACTAACAATCAGCCAAATTTGAAGATTGATCGAGGACAGAATAAGCTTAAATATGATGCAGAAATGCACTTTTTGGTCCTTACCATCATCGCAAACCCATAGGAAAATATTTCAATTTCCCTTTTTTTCTTTCGCTGTGGCTTATGGGGGCGCAAAACAAGATGTGGACTAGCATTGGGTATTTGAAGGAAGCTGAATTTTTACGAGCTCTTGTAATGTTTAGATCTTTAGATCTCAAAGCAAAGTAAGAATTCAATTTTGGGAATAATATATTCCCTATATAATATATCAGGCAGGTCTTCATATAATCTCCGCTTTGATTTTGGTCATTACCAATCGAGAACTAAACTAGATCAAACTCTCTTTTAGTACGCATTATTTATTTATTTTTTCAATTTTAAATAAATAAATAAAAAAAACTCGAAAAAAAAGAAAAAATAGTGAACAATATAAACAAAACCCAAGAAATTACGATCGGGGAGGGGAGGGGTGCGTCTTGGCATCGGGGAACCACGAGGGTCGGGCGTCGATCGTTAGTACGAGTTTTCTATTTATTTTCGATTTTAAATGAAAAATGAAAAAAAATCGAAAAAATAGAAGAATTAGTAAAAAATATAAATGAAATCGGAGAAATTACGATCGATGCGGGGAGGGGTGCGTCTCGCCGCCATGTAATCACGAGGGTTGGGCGTCGATCGATAACTACACATTTTCTATTTTTTCGGATGTTTTTTTATTGTTTTAAAAATTGAAATAAAACAGAGGGCATGGATTTCCCTCGGTTTGAAACCGAGGGAATCACCTTTCCCTCGGTTGGGAACCGAGGGAAATCCATTCCCTCGATTTTTCCTATTTTTTAAAAAATAAAAAAAATAGAAAAAAATAAAAAAATCGTAAAAATGAAACCAATCCAATTATCTTAGGCGTTGATCGTTTAGTATGCGTTTTCTATTTTTTTTTCGATTTTAAATGAAAAATGAAAAAAAATCTAAAAAAAAATAGAAAATTAGTAAAAAAAATATAAACGAAACCCAAGAAACTACGACCGGGACGGGGCGGGGTGCGTCTCGGCGTCGTGGAACCACGAGGGTCGGTTGTCGATCGTTTAGTACGCGTTTTCAATTTTTTTCGATTTTAAATGAGAAATAGAAAAAAACTCAAAAAAAATAGAAAAATTAGTAAAAAATATAAATTAAACCCAAGAAATTACGACTGGGGCGGGGAGAGGTGCGTGTCGGCGCCCCGAAATCACGAGGGTTTGGGCGTCGATCGATAACTACGCGTTTTCTATTTTTTGGAATTTTTTTTTATTTTTAAAAAAATTGAAATAAAACCGAGTGAATGGATTTCCTTCGATATGAAACCGAGGGAATCACCATTCCCTCGGTTTGAAACCGAGGAAAATCCATTCCCTCGGTTTTTTCTATTTTTTAAAAAATAAAAAAATAGAAAAAATGTAAAAATGGAACCAATCCTATCATTTTAGACACGTGGGGTGGTTTTGACTCAATTTCGATCCAAAAATATCAACGAGCACGTGTGTATCCACACGTGTCGTGTAATTCGATCAACAACAAGATATGATCGATCTATCAACTCCTTCGGTTGGAAACGCGAAGCGTCGTGATTTTGCCGAGGGTCGGGCGTCGATCGTTTAGTACGCGTTTTCTATTTTTTTTTCGATTTTCAATTAAAAATGGAAAAAAAACTCGAAAAAATAGAAAAATTAGTAAAAAAAATATAAACAAAACCCAAGAAATTACGAACGGGGCGGGGAGGGGTGCGTCTCGGCGTCGTGGAACCACGAGGGTCGGGCGTCGATCGTTTAGTATGCGTGTTTTATTTTTTTTCGATTTTAAATGAAAAATAGAAAAATAAGTAAAAAAATTAAACGAAACCCAAGAAATTACGAACGGGGCAGAGAGGGGTACGTCTCGACGCCCCGGAATCACGAGGGTTTGGGCGTCGATCGATAACTACGCGTTTTCTTTTCTTTTTTCGATTTTTTTTAAAAATTGAAATAAAACCGAGGGAATGGATTTCTCTCGGTTTGAAACAGAGAGACTTTACCTTTCCCTCGGTTTCAAACCGAGGGAAATCTATTCCCCCATAATTAATTCAATTTAAAAAAAAAATAGTAAAAACCGAGGGGGATTAATTCCCTCGGTTTTCCGAGGGTCCGTATGCCCTCGGAATGTTTGCCTAATTAAACAAGCGGGCAAGCCGCCCGCTTTTCCTTTGCGCAGCAGAATAGAAAGAAAGAAAAAAAGACGAAAAAAAAAAAAAAGAGAAGGAGCGACCGTTGAGCCACCGCTTGCCGCCACTCTCCTCAGCCACCGCCGCTCGATGCCGGAAGCTCCACAGCCACTCCACAGCTCGCCTTCGCCGCCAGCTCTCACAAGGTGAGTTTTAATTTATGTATTTGAATTCTATTTTGTTAATTTTATTTATTGATTTTATTGATTAGGGTTTGAAATAAGGGTTTATGGATTAGGGTTTGAAATTAAGTGCTTGAATGGTTTGTACATTTACTCCCGACTGTATATTGACGTCTGACGCCGGATTCAAGTGAAGCAAAAAAGTTAAGATGATTTGATTGGTATAGAATAGCATTGTTTTGATATCTTGTATCAACAGTTTAATCACCCTTGGTGACATAAATGAGGTGATTAGCTTATCCTATTCATCCTTTTTCTCATTTTCTTTGTTCCTTATCCTATTCATTTGCATGATGCCAAAGATGTTTCAGTACACAAAATATCAGATTCACTTTGTATTATTTGAAGGTATATTTTCTTGTTTAAGGTGACAGTATTTTCGTGTTTAGTAAGAGACTGAGTTGTCTTTCAATGTATTTGTTTCTATTGTTTCATAGAAACTTCGTGAGTTTGATATGAAATCAGAAGTCAAGTCCATAACTGTGCTTACAGAAGTTAAAAGTATTGAAATTGGCCATGTAATAATGTGCTGTCATTCATGTCATCCAGGTAGTAGTATGAATATTACACCCTTTTAAATTTTATTACAATAATACCCTTATACTCCTAAATCTCACTACCACCTATTATCTTTTATACCCGTTTTTTTATTCACGCCTCTTCATTCATTCTCCCAATTCATTAGCACAAATATATAACTAATGAAAAAAAACCCAACTTTTTTTAGGTGATGATGACGATGATCCTAAGCTAGAAAAAAAAAAGATTTTCTAAGAGCATAAAAGCATCCCTTTTTTCTTCTTTTTTTTCTTTTATTCCTTTCAAGTTTTGATTTGTGGAATTTAATGGGAAATAACTTTTGTCGAGGAATCATACTCTGTAAGTTCTTTTATGTTTTATTGCTTTACATGAACTCTGTTTTCATGTTACAGATATTAATGTTGATTTTTGGAGTCAAACATTTTTTATTTTAATCATTCCAATTTTGCATGTTTTTGGACAAATTTCATTGAACTCCTTTTTGACAATAAGTCCGGTCATCGGCAAGAAGTGTCTGTCACCAAACTTATACCCTCATCTTCAAACATATGAAAAAGGTGCGTGTCTGTGGACAATTTTTTTCTGTCACTTTTCGGGATAACCTATACCAATTGGTCGGGCCACATTTAGTAACGCCTACTATGTTCTTCATTGGTGCGTACCGTAAAAACAATGTCATATTATTACTTACATCTTTGGTGCATATTATTTCGTTGTCCCAATTAGTAGTTTGAGGTTTTGTGGACCATATGTGATTGATGTAATATTGAACATTTTGTTGTTCCATATTATGTAATTTGTGAAGGGTTTTTGTGAAATTAAAAAAAAATACTCTATGGAGGAATAATTTATGAAACAAATATAAACTTTAAGGGGGTATTAGTACTTTTATATGTGTTCTAACTTTACATTTTGCAATATCAACAAAATTGTCTGTATTGTGATAAAATACTCTGATTTGGTATATAATATATACTGATATTTTATAAAATACTCGTATTATTATTTAATAATTTTATCAGATATCATTGCGTCGAGTTTTCGGTAGTATGGGTCGATCGGATGTGGGGTCGGCTAATCGTTTAACTGATTTCGATACCGACTACATGGGTCTCGGCAGGGGCGTAGCCAGCCCAATATACTACGCCTAGCCAACTTACTTAACCCTAGCCCAAATACAATATTTTTACTATTTTTAATATAATTTTTTTTTAAAGGGCCCAAAAAATTGGGCTATGCCCTGGGCCACGGGAGCACCCCCATTGGCTCCGCCCCTGGGTCTCGGTATTGATCATTCAGAGCAGACACCGACGCAAACCCCGACACTGACGTCGCATACACTATCATAGATCCCATCCGACGCGTGTACATCACGACGTTAGTTGGTCCCACCACAGGGACGGAGGGTTCTTGTTTTTATTGCATGGAACAAGTAAATAAATGATTTTTAAAATTACAATTATTAGTATGATTAAATTATATTCGTAACAAAAAAAAAAATTGAATACAGGCTGCTGACTCGCACGTATTTGTCATGATTTTTGTATATTTGGATAGTGTTTTACCTATATTTGTTGTTAATTTTGGTATGAGTTGGATAAATTGAGCATATTTTCGTATTTATGTGTCTCCGACTTATTTTACCACATTTTATGTTTATTTTAGGTATTTTGAAGTCTTTCGGTTAAGGTGGACAAATGTGAACCTGCAAGTGGAGTTTCAAAGAAATTGGGTCCTAATTTGGTATATTACAGCTGACACTGGGTATAACATCCACACTGGGTTACCTAGTGTCAGAAACTCTGGCAGAAAGATCCCTCCGATCGGACTGGGAGACCATCCGATCATATGTAAGCGTTACAAACTCGGATTTTGTGGAGATTTTCAGTTACGGAAGGGCTACTTGAAGACTACAAAAGGCCAAGAACTCAGCCACATTCAGAGACACGAAAAAATCATTAAGAATCCATTCGGGAACCAATAATCCCTCGTCTGATTCGTGACAAACCGGATCGAGAAGACATTCTCGAACCTCTTGGGATGACAACCCATGAGCGTTCTTGAATCGTTCTTCATTTTATCTTCCTTTTTCCAGATTTAAACTTTAGCTTTTCAGATTTTTGAGATTATAGATCGTTAATCGTTGCTCGGACGTTGGACGTAGTGTTGATTCGTGCGATTCTTAGTTTGAACATTGATAATTTTCATTTCCATTAGTAAGCTTTAGATTTTCCAATGGAATTCGTGCGATTCCAATGGGAATTCGTGAACATTGACAAGGGGAAAATCTAAAACTTACTAATGGAAATAAAAATTGCCAATGTTCAAACTAAGAATTGCACGAATCAACACTAGTCTACGTCCAACGTCCGAGCAACGATTAACAATCTATAATCTCAAAAATCTGAAAAACTAAAGTTTAAATCTGGAAAAAGGAAGATAAAATGAAGAACGATTCAAGAACGCTCATGGGTTGTCATCCCAAGAGGTTCGAGAATGTCTTCTCGACCCGGTTTGTCACGAACCAGACGAGGGATTATTGGTTCCCGAATGGATTCTTAATGATTTTCTCGTGTATCTGAATGTGGCTGAGTTCTTGGCCTTTTGTAGTCTTCAAGTAGCCCTTCCGTAACTGAAAATCTCCACAAAATTCGAGTTTGTAACGCATACATCCGATCGGATGGTCTCCCAGTCCGATCGGAGGGATCTTTCTGCCAGAGTTTCTGACACTGGGTAACCCAATGTGGATGACATACCCAGTGTCAGCTGTAATATATCAAACCAAATCAGTGCCCAATTTCTTTGAAACTCCACTCGCAGGCCCACATTCGTCCATCTTAATACCGAAAGACTTCAAAATACCTAAAATAAACATAAAATGTGGTAAAATAAGTCAAAGACACATAAATACGAAAATATGTTCAATCTATCCAACTTATACTAAAATTAACAACAAATCTAACTAAAACACTATCCAAATATACAAAAATTATGACAAATACGTGCGAGTCAACCACCCCATGCTTTATTGGTTTGTTCGTCCTCGAACAAACGAAAGAATCAAAACCATGAAAGTATCTAGATCAAAGAGTCATGTTGTGCATCCAGTATAGTTTTGCAAATATAAGCACTTTTGTCGAAAACTCTTTAGCTAAACTCGTGTTACCTTTTCACCTTGAAATCAAAAGGATCTGTCCTCACAAAAGGAAAATATATATAATGGTGCACTCATTCGCTCGTGTTTTTTAAAAGGTAAGTGTATATGCTCGGATCAACATAGACATGCATTCAACGACTCTTTAAAATTAAAGACTCGTACATCGCATATGTGTGCACATTTAATCAAGGATCGAATTAGGACTTTTAGGTTGTAATGTATGCTCTTTGGTAAGGTATGTCATATATAAAGATGTGTAGCTAACTTGCGAACAAACGCAATCAATAACTCACTCAATCCAAATTTTAAGCATAGATCAAAGTTTGCTCCTCATTTCTCCCAAAACAACCAGATAACGTTATTCTTAGCCTTTTATAACTAAGGCTATTTCTCACCCAAAACTGAATAAACTCGTCCGATCTTAAGGAACAAGAGTTTTAGTTCCTTCTATACTCGTTTGCCTTTATAAATAGGCCTTATTCTTAACTAAACTCTTTTTTTTTTAATATATTACTTCTCTTCTTCTTCTTCTTCTTCTTCTTCTTCTTCTTCTAATAATAATAATAATAGTGTCCCACTAATTTCCACCCTACATCCGTCATATATCATTAAACCAATGATAAATAAAACTCTCATCTCACAAATTTAAACGAAATAAGAGCTACGATTATGCTCATGGCTAACAAAAGAGACAGAATAAAGGTTTCAAAGGGGCTCATTAGGAATTTATAGTGGTTTTTATTTCTAAATATAGCTGGAATCGGATTTTATATGTGCCTATTGTCATCTCCAAAACCAAATATACACATGCGACTTTAGGGACTTCTCAAAACTCTTATCGAATCACTGCATGAAATGTTGATAAATACACAAGGTTTTGTTCAAACTTTTGAAAACAAGAGAATCGAGTTTTAAGAGCTTCGCAAGATTGCTAACGACCAAGTGTTGTTTTAAATAAATTTATATAAGTAGTTTTTGAAAAATTTTGCACTTAAACAATGCTCAAAAGACTCTAACGACATATCATGTAATACACGATTCTGACAGGCAAGCCAGTACAAACACAAATAAGCATGGGAATAATTTTAAAATACGTTGACATAAACAAATGGTTGATTCGTACGTCGTCACAAAGAAACACTCAATAGAAACATTCAACCAAAATGACTACGCATGCATAGACTATCCCCCTCCCCCTCACAAACACATACACACAAAAGGTAAGCAATGTCCGCATTGTTATCATACAAATCAACACAAGGAAAAAGGAAAATGCCGAATCAATTATCATGCTAAAAGTTAGTCGAATGGTTATACAAACACTCAAACACAAAACACATAACATAAAAACCAACAAACTCACTAAAAATGAAAAAAGAGAGTTAGGATAGAAAGTGGTACAATTCTGGGGCTCAGGACCGCCTAAATGTCCATGCCATCCAGAGGGAAAGATGTAACTCTGCAAATGGAGCGATGGTTTCAAGTAAGTCTGCTACCTCCATCCGACCGGACACTGCACCAATTCGGTCGGACAGCAGTCCAGTGTGTTTCGTCCGACCGGTCATCTTCTCTCATCCGGTCAAACAACAGTCCAGTGTGCTTTGTCCGACCGGTCAATTTCTCTCATCCGATCGGACAACAGTCCAGTGTACTTTGTCCGACCGGTCAATTTCTCTCATTCGATCGGATGTCCTGGAAAAGCATCATTTTCCACACTTTTTCTGCACAACTCAACAAACCATTAACACACTTATCCAACTCTAGTTAGGCATACACAAAAATATGTACAAAAATAAAATTAGAAAAATAAGATAAACAGAATTATGGACAAAAATAACGAAAACTTGGGATACCTCACAAGAAGTGCAATTTTTAACGTCTTTTGCTCGACGACTTACAAAGGTGATGTTATCCGGGATTCAGGAATAAATGACGATCGTGCCACACTTTAGTGTTCTCCAAGAGTAATAGCGGGTGATGAAGATTACCAAGGTGGGCACGACAAACAGGTTCCATGATGAGAGTAATAAAAACTCCAACCGGCTTTGGAGGTCGAAAACGTGAGTAATCGATTACTATAAAAATTTCAAAAGTTAATCGGATTGTGGAACAATGCTCGGCCATCAGAATGACTAAGAAATCGGTTGAACATACAAAATGGTCATCGATCAACCCACACTCCTTCTCGATTGCCTCCTCTACCACCTCAGCGTTAAAATTGATCAAACCATCCGGCAGAACGTAATGTGGTTCAACAACCTCCTCCAAATCCTGTAGCACAACTCCATCTTCTCCACAAAGAGCAAGTAAGTCCGAGTTGTCAACTTCCTCACTCGAAACCTCAATTGGTAACTCCCCTACACTATCACCCAAAATTTCATAATCACTCACAAAAGAGGCGATTTCAACCAAATCCTTGATCTCGATCTCCTCACACAGCTCTCCCAAACAAGCATTCAAGCTTGAATCACCAAACTCCAAGGTGGGCTCCACTACATCAAAAACTTGCAGCTTGTAAGACATAAGCTGCTCCACTTCATCACGGGTGACTGGGTAGGAATCATTATTGAGTGGGGTATCGGGATGATAGTGGATTTGTTGGTAGTGGTTAGGAGGACAAGGTAGAGTATAGTCTTCAAATCTTGGGTAGTAGGGATTTGAGCCAAAAAGTGCACAAGATTCGTAGCTGGAGTAGTTCTGAATGATTCAAGTTTCCTCCTGTGGCTCTTCGTCAAACGTCACTCGACATGCATTCGCCAAATGCCATCGTGATCCGCAGCGATCACATTCTTCAATGTTCTTCTTCAATAAGGCTCGACTTGCTAGGTTAGCTTTCATGGATGCTATCTCTCTTGTTAATTCATCTATCCTCTCGTGTCTTGAAGTGTATGAATTTGAAGATATGTCTGTTTGTGGAGTTTTCGTGGTGTTGAAATGAATCAACGGGTTCATGGCTCGGTATTATCAGAATTCGATTCGATTGAGGGTTTCAACGTGTTTCGAGCTTGGGAAATGGAATGAAAAATGAAAATAAAAGCAAGTAAGCTATCTAAACTAAGCTAGGAATTGAAAGTGCAAGTTGGTAGGATGCCACGTCGGATGCCTCATATAGAAAATGCAAGCAATTAAGGAAAACAAGTAAAAACAAGCATTGTTTCACCAAGTACAAGCATGCATGTACAAGGTACAACTATGCATAAAATCCTAAATAATGAAAATTAGCAAAAATTAAAAGCATCAATGGAAAGATCAATGAAAATGGACGGGAAAGTTAAAAACTTTAAGTAAAATAACAAGCAACGAAGTCTAGATCTAAAATTTAACCTAAAACTATGCATGAAAATAAAAATCAAAATAAAGCATAGGAAAAACTCAAAATCATGATGATACAAGACCCGATCTATAATCTACATGTGTCAGTCATCTAGATTCCATAGCCAATTCATATATTTCATCATGAATTCAAGGTGCTAAAGCAAAAGGCATAAAATGAAGAACAAAGCATGGAAATGAAGAACAAAGCATTAAATTAAAAGAAAGCTTACTAAAATTAAAGAGGAAATCCAAAAGCTTGATTGAAATTGCAAAGAATTAAATGGGCCAAATTAGCCAAAGGCTTGAAATTCCCAGGTTTGACCAAGTTTGACCCGGAGGCACCTTCCTAGACCCTTAGCTCGACCCCTGGGCTCGATTTGGCTCAAGATGGCTCGGTAATTGCCGAGCCTAGGCATGCATGGCTCGGCAGGTGGCTTGGGCTGGGCAACTGGGTGTGGCATGGGCCCGCGCGGGTGAGGTAAGCGCCTGGCGTGAGTGGCGAGCACCTAGGCGAGAGATGGCGAGCGCCTGCGGGCGCTGACGAGTGTTGGCGACTGCTGGCGAGCGCGGGCGACGCTTGGCGAGTGCTGGCGAGCGCCGCGCGCGGCTTGCGGCAGGTGTTGTCGGCAGCTTGCGGGCGCTGCGCGCGGGTGTGGGCGGGCCTGCCGGGCGCTGCTCGGACACTGGGTAACCCAGTGTGGCAGCTTGGCGTGAATTTTGGCGAGTTGTGGCACGAGTTGGCTAGTATTCCAGAATGTTTGGGCATTTTTGAGCCTCTTTTGGCTTGGAGTTTGGCTTGTCTTGGCTAGTACTTTTAGCCTTCAATGCCTTTAGCTATAAAAATCCAAAATTTCACCAAACCTCCAATCAATTGAGGCCATTAAACCCAATTAAATATGAAATTAACTAGAAACACGAAAAACAACCAAACAAGAATAAAACAAAAAAACCTAAATAAAACATGACTCAAAACTACTAAAATCAACATAAAACTCTAATTAAAATACGAGAAAAACACCACAATTACATGCAAAACAACTACCCCACACTTATCGGTTTGTTCGTCCTCAAACAACGAAAAGAATCGAGATTGTACATGCAATGAACATTGTGTAAAAAGAAAAATCCTTGTGCTTATCCTTATTAATACGAGGATAGTATCAACACAAACTCGTTATCGTCAAGCATTGCTCGTATTACTCTTTCTCAAATGCAAGCCAAATCGATGTCTTCCTCACAAATGAAAATTTGAGGGTATTTGCTCAATTCGCTCAAGTGTTTGATATAGGACGTGTATACGCTCGAATCGGACAATGCATGCACTCGTCAAGATTTCACAAATCGGACGCTCAAAATTGCTCATAGTACATGACCAAACAAGAATCGAAAGAGGTCTTTATTATGGGTTGTAATGTTGGCTCTTTGGTAAGGTATGGATTATATGGATATGGTGGTTAACACACGATCAAACGTGATCAATAACACACAAATCCTACTCTCTAAAACCCGAAGCTTATAATCGCTTCACCTTTCCCAATTTACCAACCTCTCATTCGAAACCCTTTCATTCACCCACGTTCCCGACTTTTTATTTCACAACACTTAGAAGCTTCTTGAATTTGCTTCTTTTTACTAAAATTAGCCTTTTTGAATTAGGCTTTTCACATGAACGCATGCTTTATCACTTTTTGTGATTTGTGTTGGATATTATTCTCTCTTTTTTTTTTCTTTTTCTCTTTTTTTTTTTTTTGATAAGCAACTCAAAACCCGAAACCCACAATTGATTTTCCACACATCTCTCGTCAACTAACAATATACCCTCTCATCTCACAATTCATGAAGATACAAGAGCTAAAATCGAGCTCGGCTAACAAGAAACGGGATAAAGGCTCAAGGGGGCTCATTTGGGATTTTTAAAGTAGCTTACATATATGAATATGGCCGGAACAAGGGTGATATATGTGACTCGAGGTCATTTTCAAACTCAATCATGTACGAGCAAAGTTAAACCTCCTCAATGCAATCTCCCTAAAAATGCAAGCAAGCCGATAAATCATACAAGGCTACTTACTAATTTGCACCGAATTTAGGAGCAAAATCAAAAGAGCTTTTAGAAATTTGCAATCTTTTCACGAGAAAATGTTGATTATATATATATATAGGTGGGTTTGGACGAAGCACAAAAACTCAACCCTCCACACAAGAGGCCATAAACATGCAAAAACCAGACAAGTAAACTATTCAAACTTCCAAGCACATGGAGTTGCTTAAACATGTAATAAACACACGAAAGACACAAAAATCGACTCAACCATATAAAAGCGCAAGTAGTAAGCGTCACTTCATGAAGAATGCGTCACTTCGCCAAGGCTCGAATTAAGAATGACAAACTATGCTTGTAAACCCCGGACCCTAAACACCTACCCACCCCACACTTAAACCATGCAATGCCCCCATTGCATTTTAATGAAAATCAAGTAAAAGAAGGTAAATAGAAACTTCCTCAACTGAGCGAGGTTAGGTCGAGCTCGGTGGGGTCCACCTAGGCATCTAAGCAATCTAAGCAAAAATCGAGCATGGCTAGCATCTCCCAGCTCCACGAACGCTACCACTTTTTATCAATCGTCCAATGGTCGACGTCGAAAAATAAAACCTAGAAAAGAGAATCACACAAAATCAAAAGCACAAGGAAATTTGTACATGAACTTCAACAAAATATTTTTTGTTTGTTTTTCAATTTTTCAAATGTTTTTGGATTTTTGAATTTTTGAATGTTTTTGGATTTTTCAATAAAAGAAAGAAAGAAAGAAAGAAATGGAAAGAACTTGGGTTGCCTCCCAAGAAGTGCTTGTTTTACGTCATTAGCTTGACATACTCCCTTTTTTTATCAAGGTGGAAAGATAACGGGAGGGTCCACCAAGATAATCTCCTCCTTGTTGGGAGGATCCATTCCTTGGAACGTCCTGAGCGCATTGCATATCTCATATAAGATCCGCCAAAAAGAAACCGTTTCAAAAGGGCAAATGAGACTCATCTCGGCTAGGTCCTCGGGTGGAATGGTGATTTTAAAGTTACCCGAAGACTCATCAAAGAAACGATAGGAATAATGGCCGGCTAGCTTGTTCATCCCTTGGTCGACAAACGGGGGAGGGAAATGATCTCTCTCGGTAGCCGCTTTCAACTTCTTAAAATCGATCAACATCCTCCAACCCATTGTAGCCCTTGTGGCCAACAACCCTCCTTCTTTATCCTTAAGATCTAACAAGGCTGCCGACAAACACCTGCCGCAAGCCGCGGCGCGGGCGCTCGCCAGCACTCGCCAAGCGTCCGCCCGCGCTCGCCAGCAGTCGCCAACACTCGTCAGCGCCCGCAGGCGCTCGCCAACTCTCGCCTTAGGTGCTC
>BMAC01000063.1:463555-476898 GCA_014905375.1 Phtheirospermum japonicum | reverse complement strand
TTAACGATTATCTTGAGAAGGATGAGGAGAGCAAGTCGGTTATTATCCTTTGCAAACTCCAACCGAGAAGAAAAGGGGGAGAGGATGGTTAAAGGGGTTGATGTTCTTAAAAGTGCTATTGATTGGATACCGGGAGTGTTTGAGGGAGTTAGCGCTTTGAATTCGAGTCTTGGACATATGGTGAGAGCTGGGATGAGGAGGTTGTTATTGGAGGGCTTGATGTTTGTTATTTCTAAAAGCGAGTGGGTGAAGCCCATTGACTTGGTGCCCAAGACGAGCGGTTGCGGGCGCTGCGCGCGGGTGTGGGCGGGCCTGCCGGGCGCTGCTCAGACACTGGGTAACCCAGTGTGGGCAGCGCCACCCAGTGTGGCAGCTTGGCGTGAATTTTGGCGAGTTGTGGCACGAGTTGGCTAGTATTCCAGAATGTTTGGGCATTTTTGAGCCTCTTTTGGCTTGGAGTTTGGCTTGCCTTGGCTAGTACTTTTAGCCTTCAATGCCTTTACCTATAAAAATATGAATTTTAAACATAAAATTCCAAAATTACACCAAACCTCCAATCAATTGAGCCATTAAACCCAATTAAATATGAAATTAACTAGAAACACGAAAAACAACCAAAACAAGAATACAAACAAAAAAAACCTAGATAAACATGACTCAAAACTACTAAAATCAACATAAAACTCTAATTAAGAATACGAGAAAAATACCACAATTACATGCAAAACAATGTCCCACTCAGGCGAATAGAATGTCACCATAAACTAATTGTACACTTCCTCCCACGTCCCCAAGGAATCGGGCTCTGAATGCATAAATAATTTTCTTGCCCGACCCTTCAACGTATAGAGGAAGAGTCGCACCTTCACCTCATCCATCTTAAGGCCTAAAAGAGGGAACGTTTGGGTCATGGCCTTGTACACTTTGATGAAATTGAATGGATCCTCACTCGGGAGCCCATAAAATACCAGGAGTTGCTCATAGTGAACTCATCCGGATCGTAGTCACGCATCGTTTGACTCCATCGAGTGGTCTGTCGAGGATTAAAACAAGCGTATAGGTCAGATATTTTTTTTTAAACTGGGTTATTAAATATTCAGGCCTTGAGGAGTGCACCTAGCATACACAACGCTCAATGCAAAAGATCAAACGCACCGGCATAGAATAGCAAAAAAGAAGAACAAAAATGAAAAATCACCAACAAACATAAACGAAACAATTCACAACACAAATGAGAGTTACAAAGAGCAAACACAAAAATGTCAACCTTTTGCCTTCCCCGGCAACGCCGCCAAATCTTGAGTCGATCTATTATGTTCCTTTCAAAATTAAATTCTGGTTAACCAATACGTGTCTACGTTTGAAAGGGTTTAAGTTCGCCCGCAAGAGAACGTGATCACTTGTAGACTGGCAAGTTAACTCGAGTCGATCTCTCGAGGAAGACTAATCGGAAGTTGTTTTTGTGTTTGTTTTTACGAACGAGAAAATAACCTACGCTAAACACGCGGACAAATGGGTTTTTGTTTTGTGAATTTTAATATCAAGTACAATGATTTATACTACCGGCGATTTAAAAACTAATCTTTCAAAGAGAGCGTCAATCTCTATGCAAGAACTTAACTAAAGTTTATAAAAAGCTTAACAACAAATTCTAAAATGAAATTGAAAACCTTTTTAAATGATTAATAAAACGGGGGTCTAGGGTCTTGGAATCATCTCCACGACCACTCGGGCATTTTATCGAACACTTAGTCTACGAGTTGGGGTTGTTAATCCCAACGTGTAGATTAAACACACGACAGTTCCAAGCGATGGTTCTAAACGATTCCAAGCACTAGACCCGTAAGTTCTAATTAGCAATCATCAATAAATTCTATATCACAAACCTAATCAAAACATCCAAATCAAGATAATAGAAATCAACTAGTTAACCAAAACAATTCTTCAGCAAATGATTCACAATAATCCAAATATAAATGATTCAAGCGAATAATCCAAACACAATATGCAAACACAAACTGAAAATCAAAACAAACCAATGAGAACTAAGTTTAGAGATTACTAAATTAGAGAAAAGTGCTTATCACTATGATGAAATCCTTGCCAACTCAAGCTATTCCAGAGATAAGATGAACCACGTTGGAATTCTGGAAGCTTGTCACAAACCTCCAATTCCAACGATTAACGATAGCCAATCTAACATCTATCTAAAATCTGAAAACTAAGGTTTTAATTAGAAAAAGGGAAAATAGAATGAAAAACAATTCAAGAACACTCATGGGTTGTCATCCCCAAGAGATTCGAGATTATGTTCTTGACCCAGTTTGTCACGAACCAGACGAGGGATTATTGGTTCCCAAATGGATTCCTAATGATTTTTTCGTGTCTCTGAATGTGGCTGAGTTCTTGGCCTTTTGTAGCCTTCAAGTAGCCCTTCCGTAACTGAAAATCTCCATAAAATCCAAGTTTGTAATGCTTACATCCGATCGGATAGTCTCCCAGTCCAATTGGAGGGATCTTTTTGCCAGAGTTTCTGACACTGGGTAACTCAGTGTGGATGACATACCTAGTGTCAGCTGTATACCAAATCAGGACCCAATTTCTTTGAAACTCCACTCGCATGTCGACATTCGTCCACCTTAACACTGAAAGACTTCAAAATACCTAAAATAAACATAAAATGTGGTAAAATAAGTTGGAGACACATAAATACGAAAATATGCTCAATCTATCTAACTTATACCAAAATTAACAACAAATCTAACTAAAACACTGTCCAAATATACAAAAATCATGACAAATACGTGCGAGTCAGTTGCACAGCAGACAGGGAAAGGTGACCACTATACTCCAAGAGATTTCTGAGAAGGAACTCCATCCCGCTGGGTGGTGCTATACTGCGGTCCCTAAGGAGACTAAGGAGTTCTGGTGGGAGATGTTTAAGGTAATTATTATTTTATGTCCAAATTTATTAATATTTACCGTAACTACACAATCATATGTATCAATTAAATTATAATTATTATTTTATTTTGCAGGAGATTTGTTATTGGGACCCGGAGGAGTATAGTGATCAACGGATACAAGATGTATTTTTTCGGATGATCGGGGAGAAGTACAGGAGGCAGCTGAACGAGTATAAGCAGTTTATTGTCGCCCATGGTGGTAAGAGGCCGGGATGGGTTATCGAGGAGGTCTATATGTAAATGATTCTGTTATATGTTTTCTTATTAAATTAGAATTTTTTTATTTATAACATATAATTTATACCATCTTATATATCATGCATCTCAACTAGGGCTTGGAAGGTTGAGTGGGATAAGCCCGAGAACAAGGCCAAATCCGAGCAGTGCAGCCGAAACAGGAGGAGCAAGCCTGCTGGGCCGGGTATTGGGATGTCGAAGCACACGGGGGGGGGGGGGGGGAGGTGGTGCTAGATCCAGTATCGATTATACTTTGGATATCGTAAGTAATTTTAGAATATAATAATATAATATTTATTTATTTATTTAGTTTTAATGTTAATTATTTGAAAATTCTATTTGGATATAGGAGCGGGAGACGGGTGAGCCGGCTAAGGTGTACGATCTTTTTGTACGTACACACCAAAAGAAAGACGGCGGGATCGATACGAGATCTAGTAATATTAATGTGAGTCTCTTTCTTATTTTTAACTTATTCTTTGGTTTTAATGTAGAATTTTAATAATGAGTTGTATTTCAGGAGGAGTACGAGTGACAGCTGGAGAAGGAAAAGGAACGCGCGTCTTCCCAGGATGCGATTAGCGAGGTTGACCCTGACCGGGTTTTCTTCGACATCGTCAGGTCGAGCAAGGGATGGCAGTACGACATGGGCTCGTATGGGAAGGTGGTGGCCTACTGCGAAGGGTTTTTTCACAGGCCGCTCTTCTTCCACTTCCTCCCAGGCTGATAGGACCCACGTCAGAGAGCTTGAGGCACAACTCCAGGCTCAGAGGGAGGAGTTGGAGGTCACCAGACGAGCTCAGGAGGTGCAGAGGGTGGAGCTCGAGGCGATCCAGCAGCAATACGCCGAGTCTAAGCGACGATGTGTGGAGCAGTGCCGACAGTAGGAGGCATCTGAGCGACGACGTGAGGTGGAGCGTGAGGAGCAGCGCCGACAGTAGGAGGCATTTTAGGCGCAGATGAATGCCCAGATGGCTGACCTATAAGCTCGTTTCCAGCAGTACCCCCCTCCCCATCCATAGGACAGTTTGATTGTTATATAAACTTTGTTACTGTGTCGAACGCATGTAATAATTCTAAAATTCCAAATATTTTAATAATAATTAGTTTATTTATTTGTCTTTTCATTAATGGTTTTTTTCAACTTTTTGGGGAATTTTAATAATTGAACAGGAATTAAAATTAAAATTGAAATTTAAAAATTATTTAAAAAATAAATAAATAACCGAGGGGAAAATCCCTCGGAAATCCCTCGAAAAATCAAAAAACCGAGGGAATAGTTTGCCCTCGGTTTTTCGAGGGAATACAAGGCCTTTGGTTTTATGAGGGAACTTAACCCCTCGATTTTCCGAGGGAATGTTCCCCTCGGTTTTCCGATGGATATCTGCCCCTCGAAAAACCGAGGGGTACATACCCTCGAAAATTCCGAAGGCCACCAGCCCTCGGTTTTTCCTCGATTTTTCCGAGGATTTTACGGGGAATTTTTACGAGGGTTGAGACCCTCAGTTTTTCCCTCAGTTTAATTTTTTGAGGGAAATTGCACCTCGAAATGTTTTACCGATGAGGGTTTTTCCGATGGAATATTTCCCTCGGTTTCGCCCAAAACTGAGGGATTTTACCTCAAAACCGAGGGAAAAATCCCTCGAAAAACTGCTGTTTTTTTGTAGTGGAAGGGCAGTTGAGAGGACATGTCTATGCATGTATTTGATCATCTCGAATATAGGAACATTATAAAATTCTCATATTAACTAAGAATATGAGATTAACTGTTGGGCAATCATTGTCCACTTCAGTTGCATGCCAAATCAAAGGATTCTCATAGTGGATACTTAAAATTGCGATGGTAAAATTGGTATTGAAGTGGATGGTGAAACTTTAATTGATATACCTGATGATATACTTTTACAAACTTTAGGTGATCATGTTGCCGCTATTGTGGAGAGAACTTACCTTAAATTTGGCGGTAACTCATTCTTTGAATGAAGAGCCATTCTTGCACCGAAAATAGTATTGTCGAAATAGTGAATGACTACGTGATATCTATACTTTCAGGTGATGAAGAGAATATCTTAGTTCTCACACTATTTTCAAAATATATGTTAATGGAGAGGCGCAACATCAAGTGTACTTGATCGACATTCTAAATTCGAAAAAGTGCTCAATGATTTCTAATAATGTTTAGAAGTTGTAGATTGGAGTTCTGGTTATGTTGATTCGAAACATAGATCAAATTTTAGGATTATGCTGGTACGAGGTTGATTGTTAACCAACTTGGTGATCACTAATCAAAAATTCTGCCAGGCAATAATATTGAGACTAAAGCTTACATTCCACGCATGATTCTAAGTCCTTCGGATAGTAGGTTTCATTAAGTTTCAGAGAAGACAATTTCCAGTTAATATTTATTTCGCAATGACTATATATAAACAAGAGTTAGATGCAAACTCTATCCAGTGTTGTCTTATATTTGGTTCGACCAGTATTAATCCATGTTGAGCTTTATGTCGCGATCTCTCAAGTTAAAAGCCATAAAGGGTTAAAAATTCTTTGTTTTAATGAAGATGGCATCATTGTTAACAAGACAACGAATGTAATATACACAGAAATTTATTAAAATTTAAAATGAATATTTTTTTATATTAATAATTCCAATTATGGATTACTTAATTTTTATGAATGATTTTAAGAGATTATTGAATTTATTATATTTGTCCATAAAAACGGCGAGTTTCCAATAACGATATAAAACATAATTGCTCATAGAGATATCAACTAATATAGTAGCTCTTTACATCGATTCAATGGAAATGTAAACGTATAGTGGTGAACAAGATGTGACAAGATTCAAGTTAAAATTATGAAAAGTTAGTACAATTAATTAACCATTACCAACTTAATGGAATCACTGTCCTACCAATAAATATTCAATCACAACAAGATACACCATAAGAGTTTATTTAACTCAATGTATGATAAAACTGTAATAATAAACTCAATCGCAAAAGTAGGTTGGAATATATATATATATATATATATATATATATATATATATATATATATATATATAATGCAAAATTCTCCTAACCTACGTGGCTGCTTCATATGCTTCGTTTGACAAATAAAGAATTCTGGTGCTTCGTTTACTTATGTGTCATTCGAACCTAATATTACCTAATTTAATACTTTTCTTTTTATTATCCTTACCTAATTTTATTCTTTATTATATTTTTTCTTATTCAATACTTTTTTTTGATTTTCCTAATATAAAAATATAAATAAGTCATGTAGAATTAATAGATAAGATCTAAACTATTTATTTTAATTAAAAAACAAATATATATAAAATAAATTTAAATACAAAAAAAAATTTTATTATAAAAATAATTAAATAAATTTTAGGGCCTTTGACCAATTAGGCCAAAAGCAAACAACCATATTCCACTTGCACCAAATATTTTTTTATATATTTTTTATATTTAATTCCTATACATACATTAAGAATTTACCCAGTAACTAAATTAATACAGACCCCAAATCAAATCTCGCTTTCATACCTATCAATGATAGCTTTRTCTGTTTTCAATCAAATCTCGCTCTTATATGATGTGTTGTTCTCTGATTCGATTTATAGTTCCACRCGCCATTACAATTCACACAATTCCTCGAATCAGATTTCATAGTGAGTTTGAATTTCCTACTTTCCTTTTAGAATTTCACTAATTTAATTGAATTTCATATTTCATATTAATTTGAAAAAGCATTTTAGAATTTCATACTAATTTAAGGGGATTTGATTGAATTTTATACTTTTGTATTTTGGAAGGATTTGATTGAATTTCATACTTTACCTTTTAGAACTCCTTAATAATTTAACGGGATTTGGGCAGCAGATCAGAATAGGGATGTGGAATAAAATCTGAAACGAAAATAAAGTTGTATTTCCCACACAAAATGATAATTCGTTAAAAAMGACGATATTTGTTATCATTTATTTAGGGGTAWTCGGTCAATTWGCCCATTTAATTAATTAATCAATTATATTAATTTGGACTAAATGGGGCAATCAATCTCTTACTTTCGACTAAGCTAACTAAGCTAAGAAGCAGATATGATCAATCTAACAAAACAATTTAAAGTGATCAAACGGTAAATAATAGTTTCAATTTGGCACTAAATGGYAATTTTCCTTAAATTTTATTGATATAGAATTTAAAATAATTTTATTTTTGAAATTTTAAATATTRTATATAGGTAAAATATGAGTTATTTACAATTCTCTAAGTATGTAACTAAATATTAGTAATGTATTAAATTATATACTAATAATTAACAAACATTGATTAAACATCAGTACAATGTGACACGGGTTAAGAGTATGACATCTTTTGAATTTCTCAAAGTATGTAACTAATAATTATTAACGAATTTATTCTAAATATTAAATAATTTAACAATAATAATTAATAAAATAGATATTAGACGGGTTTAGAATGTGACACCTTTTGGATTTTTGTAAGTATGTAACTAAAATTATTAATAAATTTAATTTAAACATAAATTGAGTTAATAATAATTAAGTAATAGATTAGAGACATGTTGATAATGTGATGTTTTTGAATTTTTATAAGTATGTAAATATAACTATTAACAAATTTAACTTAAATATTAAAATATAATATTAATTAATAATTATAATAATTAATAAATTGAACAGGGCACGGGAACACATCCTTTCAAATTATTATTTGAAATTTGAAATTTTATAATTTTCACAAATATTCTTTGTATTTTAGTTAATTTAAATCCCGTGTAATACACGAGTGTTAAACTAGTATATATATATATATATATATATATACACATACATATATATATATATCACCCCTATATATTAATTCAAAATACTCCTAATCTATGTGTCTGTTTCGTATGCTTCATTTTGCAAATAAAAAATTATGGTGCTTCGTTTGTTTATGTGTCATCCGAAACTAATATTTACCTAATTTATTACTTTTATTTTTATTGTATCTTACCTAATTAATATTTCCTTTGATTCTCCCAATATAAATATATAAATAAGTCATATATAATTAATATATAAGATCTAAATTAGTTATTTTAATTAAAAGACAAACTACATATGAAATAACTTTAATTTAAAAAAACTTTTTTATGAAATAATTAAATAAGTCTTATTGATAATAGAATTTAAAATAATTTTATTTTTGGAGGTTTAAATATTTTATATATATGTAAAATATGAGTTATTTACAATAATCTAAGTATGTAAAAGTATTAGTATTATATTCAATCTAAATATAAAAATATTAAATTATATACTAATAATTAATAAACAATGATTAGACACCAGTACAATGCGGCACGGGTTGAGAGTATTAAATCTTTTGAATATCTCAAAGTATGTAACTAATAATTATTAATGAATTTACTCTAAATATTAATATATAAAATAATTTAATAATAATAATTAATTAATAGATATTAGACACGGGTTTAGAATGTGACGACTTTTGAATTTTTTAGTATGTAACTAAGATTATTAATAGATTTAATTTAAACATCAAATACAAAATTATTTAATATTTATAATAAACAATGATTAGACACCAAAACTCGCGCCCGCTAGCGCCCGCCCGCACACGCCGAGCGCCTGCGCGCAACGCTCGCCAAGCAGCGCGCAGCCCCTCGCCAATGCTCGCCACGTCTCGCAGCCCTTCGCCAAGTGCCGCGCGCCTGCTCGCCATCCCTCGCGCCCGCGTGCGCCTGCTCGCCAGACCAGCGCCAACTCTCGCCCGCACACGCCCAGCAGCGCCCACGCTCGGCCATGGCCGAGCCACATCGTGCCATGGTCGAGCCATATCGAGCCAAAATGTGCCAAAAAGCTAACCAAAGGTCTAGGAAGGTGCCTCCAGGTCAAAATTGGTCAAACACGGGAATTTCAAGCCTTTTTGGCTAATTTGGCCTATTTAAACCCAATTAAATTAGTATAAATAGACTACAACTCTCATTTTTGTAAAAACACCTCCTCCCAACCCAAGCTTGGGTTTGGGACTTAATTTTCTCTCTCTAGATTTCATTTTCAAGCTTTGCCTTGGGTTTGTAAGCTCAAGAAGGATTCAAATACTCCCTTGGATTTTTAATTCCTTGCAATTTCAATCAAGCTTTTGGATTCTCTTTTTAATTTTAGTAAGCTTTCCTTTTAATTTCAAGCTTTGTTCTTCATTTTCATGCTTGTTCTTCATATTATGCCTTTTGTCTTAGCTACTTGATTTCATGCTAGATCATGTGAATTGACTGTGGATTCTAGTTGAGTGACACACCTAGACTATAGATCGGGTCCTTGATCGTCTTGATTTTGAGTTTTTACATTGCTTTATTTTGATTTTTATTTTCATGCATAGTTTGAGCTTAAATCCTAGATCTACTTTTCGTTGCTTGTTATTTTCTTTAAAGTTTTAAACTTTCCCGTCCATTTTCATTGATCCTTACATTCATGCTTTTAATTTTTGCTAATTTGCATTATTTAGAATTTTATGCATAGTTGTACCTTGTGCATGCATGCTTGTACTTGGTAAAACAATGCATTTTCTTGCTATTTCCTTAATTGCTTTGCATTTCTATTTGAGGCATACGACGAGGCATCCTACCCAACTTGTCATTTCATTTCTTAGCATAGTTTAGTTAGTTTAATTTCGTTATTTTCATTTTTCTTCTATTTTCCAAGCTTGAAACACATTGAAACTAACTATTGAATCGAATTCCGATAATACCGAGTCATGAACCCGTTGATTCATTTCAACACCACGAAAACTACAAAAATAAAATAGCGCCGTTGCGACTCGGCTTGGTTAAGGRTTTCGATTTGATTGTAACTTCTTTGCGTTTTTGGCTTGTTTTGTTATTTGACATTTTTTTTTTTATTTGAGTATGTAAGGCACGTATAACTATAACTATGGTGGATACATTCCCGGCATGGGAAGGCGTGGTGCAAACCATGTCGGGAATGAGATATTGTATAATGGGTATGGCAACGTGGGAGGGCATGGTGTAAACCACGTTTCCAACGGTGGCTACGGTTATGGGAGACCCAGCATGGGAGGGCATGGTGCAAACCATGTCGGGTTTGATGGTTTTTCAGGCATAAATGGTTCCTTGGGGGGTTATGGTGATCAAAGTTCCTATCCAAACGTGCAAGCCCCGACTTCCCGCCCGTATGGCTATGGTGTTCCTCACTATTCTCCGAACGTGCAAAGCCCAATTATTGGCCTATATGGCTATGATGCTCCTCAATATTCTCCGAATACGCATAGCCCGACTTCTGGCCCGTATGGCTATGATGCTACTAATTATAATTTGAATATGCGTTGCCCGAAGCCCGGCTCATATGGAGCCCCTCCCGTTTTTCATTCAAATCCTATACCGACTACGACTCCAAGTGGAAATGTGGGGGGTGGATATCCGAGTCCCTCCCCGTATGGTGGTAATGGCATTCCCGTTCATGGTCCGAATATTCATAATGGTCGCTTTGGGAACTCCGACCCGTGTCGAGGTTCTTCTACTCCAGTTTGCTATTTTGGGACGAGCATACCCATATCCCCTCAAGATCTCGAAGAGTATGAGTTGTTTGGTGGTCCGGGCTCCAATATCACATGTGGCTCTCCCATCCGCACTATGGGAGATGTTAGTAGACCTTTTTTGGGATGTGGATGGTGTGGATCGCGTGGCCATGTTACTGATTGCTCGGAATTCTCCTCGCCAACGCCTCCCTCGGAGAACGTGTACGGGGATCATGGACTTCATGTGGAACCCGATTGTGCTATACCATTTTTTGCTCCACCGCCGACTCATTATCCAGTTGTTACTCCTCTTGTGGGCCCTTATCATCAGAATACCCCGGTGATTTCTACTACCCCACCTCCCGATCCGGATCCATGGGCCATTACAAGCTAATTCTCAAGTCCACCTTCACCTATCCCTCCGGTCACGTTCCCCGATAAGTGTGAGGTACTTGATTTGGTTGCCTCGCCGTCGGAAGAGGACTTGTTTTCATTTTTGGATGATTTTAACTCTCTTGATACTTTGCCCTTTACTTTAAAAGAATCTTGTGAAGAATGGGTATATATGGACTTCGTCAAGGCCAAGGTCGAACGGATTTATATTGAGAATTTGATTAATGAGGACGTGGTTGGCCCGGACATCAATATTGAGGGATGTTGTGAGGATGAGCCCATTTTTCTTGAAGATGAGCCCCTTGTTCTGGACAATGAGTACGTTGTGCCTCTATGTGCCCCCGGTTTACGTGAAGATGATTCTCGGTGTGCCGTTGAGGGCAACGACATATTTTCGGCGGGGGAGGTGGTGATCATTGATCAGAAGATTGGAGAGTTTGAAGATCTTCTTGGGGTAGAGATTGTTGATGATGGGTTAGGAGTCGACTCCGTCGAGAAGCTTGAAGATTTTCTTGGAGTGGAGATTGTTGATGATGGGTTGAGAGTCGTTTCCATCGAGAAACTTGAGGATTTTCTTGGGGTGGAGATTATAGAGGATAAGATGGGAAGACTTGATGWTTATCTCGAGAAAGAGGYGGAGTGCAAGTCYATTACCATCTTSGSTAGCTCGAACCAAGGTGAAGAGGAGAGGTCGGTTGATATTCTTAAAGTTCTCAAGGGGGATATTGGTTGGAAACCCGGAGTGATAAAGGGAGCTAGACCTTGGACTTACTTGCATAAACTTATTTTGGAGGATGATGTCACACTACCTCGAGAATTTCAAAGGCATTTGAATTCAAATTTTAAGAAGTCCATGGACGACGAAAAGATGACCGAGGACGAAAAAGGAAGGTTGATGGCCCCGAGGAATAAAACGGGATGGAGGATGTTGGTCGATAATGAAAAGTTGAATATGGCTACCAAGAACGATCGTTTCCCTTCCCCGTTGCTTGACCACATGTTAGAAAAGATACCTGGCCATTGCTCCTTTGGTTTTTAGGATGAGTCCTCGGGTCACTTCAAAACAACAATTCCACCCGAAGACCTACCCATGACGACTCCTATTTGCCCGATGGAATCACTAACCGGCCACTATTCTTTTCAATTCCTAGATGAGTCATCGGGCTACTACAAAACCACCATTCCACCCGACCATTTAGCCGATATGATACGTGGAACGATTACTTTTTGGCGCATCTTATATGAACTATGCAATGCGCCAAGAACATTCCAACGAGTGGATCCTCCTAAAAAGGAGGAAATTGTGTTGGTGGAACCTCCCGTTATCTATCCACTTTGATCAAAAAGGGAGTACGTCGAGCTAATGACGTAAAACAAGCGCTTCTTGGGATGCAACCCAAGTCCTTTTCGTTACTTTCTTTATTTTCTTTCATTCTTTTCTTTCTTATTACAAAAAAATCCAAAAATATTTGAAAAATTGAAAAATTAAAAAAAAAATTGGTGTTTTGGTTCTTCTGAACCCTTGGTTTCGTTTTATGTACATATTTTCTTTTATTTTTGATTTTGTGTGATTTTCTTTTCTAGGTTTTATTTTACGAAGTTGACAATTGGATGATCGATAAGAGTGAGTAGCGTTCGTGGAGCCGGAGATACTAACCATGCTCGATTTTTGCTTGGATTGCTTGATTCTTAGGTGGCCCCAACCGAGCTCGACTCAAACTCTATCGGTTAAGTAAGTTTCCATTCACCCTCTTTTTACTTGATTTTCATTAAAATGCAATGAGGGCATTGCATGGTTTAAGTGTGGGGTGGGTAGGTGGTTAGGGTCCGGGTTTTTATCAAGCATGATTTGTGGTTCTTAACTCGAGCCTTGGCGAAGTGACGCATTCTTGGCGAAGTGACGCTTACTATTTGCCCTTCTATATGGTCGAGTCGATTTTTGTGTCTTTTGAGTCGTTATTACATTGTTGAACAACTCCACGTGCTTGGAAGTTTGAATAGTTTACTTGTCGAATTTTTGCATGTCTTAAGCCTTTTGTGTGAGGGGTTGAATTTTGTGCTTCGTCCAAAAACCGCCTACATATATATATATATATATATATATATATATATATATATATATATATATATATATATATATATATATATATATATATATATATATATATAT
>BMAC01000063.1:433580-455100 GCA_014905375.1 Phtheirospermum japonicum | reverse complement strand
TTTTTCTACTATCGCAAGATTAACACAAGATTAATTGAATATAAATTCTCATATATCGATTAACGCAAGATTAATGGTTCTAAATATTTTTTCTAATATTAGTCGATTCCTAAAATTAAGGAAGTCATCATATTCCTAAAATTCACATATTAATTGAATTACAAATTACAGAAGTCATCGGATTCCTAAATATCTTTTATAATATTAATTGATTCCTAAAATCAATTAACACAAGATTAAAGGTTCTTCATTAAATACGCCTTTTTTTCATGTATTTAATTTAATTTCCAATATCAATTGTATTTATAGATTTAATTTATCTAGATTTATCTAAATATATAGATTTACATATTTAATTTATCTCAATATTTAATTCAAACGATAAAGATAAATCATAGATATTTATAAATATTTATAAACACATAACTCAACAATTTTATAAATACTACGTATAACAATTAAATATAAATAACTTCTCTTGATAAATAGATATAAATCGTTTAATTTATCGAGGAAATTAAATATAGAGATGAATCCAAATTTCCAAAACATAATATTTGGATTCGTCTATATATTTAATTTATCTACATTAATTAAATCTATTTTGAGATAGATGATTTTATCGCGAACATGTATATTAAACCACTTATGGAGACACTGTAAGGTTCTGAGATTGACAAAGAATATGAGGTTTCAAAATCTCAACTCAGAGCCCGATTCCATTGAATTGAAAGAGTTTTCTCAATGGATAAATAGCATTGGATATGGTACATTTGTAGGATAAAATGATGGCATCGTTGAAATCGACATCCCAGAGGATTTATTGTTGTTAGATGTTAGTGACCCTATTGCATCAATTGTGTCCAGCACTTATCCACAATTTGGAACGAATGCTAAATGTTCTGTTTATTTGGAGGGCCGAGCTATTCTTGCACCAACACTTGATGTGGTCAATTTAATTAATGAGTATATGACTTCATTGAATGAAGGGGAATGTAAGATATATTTGAGCTCAGATAGTGCGTGCAAATGTGATGCAAATGTTGACATCTTGCAAGATATCTACTCATCCGAGTTCTTAAACACAATCAAGTGTTTTGGGTTGCCGAATCATGAGTTACGATTGAAAGTTGGTACTCCAATTATGTTGTTGAGAAATATTGACCATTCACTTGGTTTGTGCAATGGAACTAAATTGGTAGTTACGAAACTGGGTGATCATGTTTTGGAAGCAACGAGTCTCCAAGGAAGTAACGCGAGTGAATTAGTACTCATCCCACGAATGACCGTAACACCATCGGATCCTAGGTTGCCGTTTAAGTTTCAACGAAGGAAATTTCCGATTATTCGGCAGTATGCAATGACATATGATAAAAGTCAAGGCTAATCCCTATACCACGTTGGACTTTTCTTGAAAAAACCTGTTTTTAGTCATGGTCAATTGTATGTTGCCATTTCAAGGGTGACCAACCAAAAATGTTTAAAAATATTGATTTGCGATGAGGAAAATAGACGTAGAAAAAAAACTACGAATGTTGTGTACAAGGAAATATTTTATAATTTGTAAATTATAAATTTCTAATTAATAATAGTTTTGCTAAGCATGTTCTATATAATGTTTAATTCTTCAATTTCTTGTATTTATTATTTTAATCTTTATCTTCTTCTACTTTTATTTAAATTAGTATAACCACTTATTTATTATATTATCAACATTAAAATAATATTAAATATTTGATAAATTACACTTTCAAATTATTCCACCGTGCAACGCACGGGTGTAATACTAGTTAGCTATGAATTCAAAGTACTAAACATCAACGGTTTAAATTCTAATACGAAAGAACAATTATCTAAAGCATAAAATAACTAAGAATTAATCTAGAAAACGATTAAAGAGTTTAGAGAACTTATTATTATTTGAAAAATGGTAAAGTCTCCAGCTATTCAGGAGAAAAGGAGGTGTATCTCGATCGAAGAACTGATCACGAACTAAGGACTGGAGCTTGAGAACTTGTGATCTTGGATCTTCAATCTTGATCGCGTAGCTATGTAAAGATGGATGGAAACGGGCTCTCTTTGTGTCTAGTAACCCTAGGAAAGTGTATGGGGGCGTAGTTGTACATTTCCAAGTCGAATTATGAAGAGTATTTTAGTTATCTCATGACTTGGCGCATAGGAAATCTTGAAAAATGCGTTTCCAGTATCGGCGTCGGTTGGCGTCGATTGACGCGGGCAATCGACGCTTGTCCCAGGCTCGCGTCGGCGGGTATGTGCGTCGATCGACGGTCTATAGATCGACGTTTACAGAGAGTTGCGTCGGCTTGAGTGTCGATGGGTGCCGCAAAGCGTCGATCGACACGGGCGGTGTATTGGTATCGACGGGTAATTAGGGTTCAATATATGGATTGTTTTATAATTAGAGTTTAATTTAGAAATTACTGTATAATTATGGTTTAATATAGCTTGGGATTGTTGTATAATTAGGATTTGCTTATTCAATTAGGGTTCGATTATGCAATTAGAACTCGTTAGTGTTTATTAAAGGTTCAATTATGCAATTATCTTTAAAAGTGTATGTGGTGGTGGTTTTTAAATGCCGTGGTGATCGGTTGTGTTAATTTAATGTATGTTGTGGTTTGTTGTTATATACATTGTGATTGATTGATGGTGTGATTGGTTGGGTAGACGTCAGTGATGACGTGGTGTACGGCACCGAAAGTTTCTGATTTTTCGTTTATAAAAACGTGAAATTAAAAATTTTGACTGACAATTCAATACTGCAAATAACTCAATATCGGAAAAAACAAAAAAAAGAAAAAACAAAGAGAAATGTAGTAGATAAAAATACATTATATTTGTATTTATTAGTCAATAAATTAGATATGTACAAGACATAGAGTAGAAAAGACATCATTTGAATTTTTTATTTTGAATTTAAATATTTTTATATTTATTTTTAATGAGTTTGTTAAACAATGAAAAAAAAAAGACAAAAAAAAAAAAAAAACCCCAAAAAAGATGGGAAGGGGTGGTAATTAAAATACAATCCTATTTTCTGTATCTCTTGTGTAAATCAATAGAACGGTAGAACGTGTCGTGTAGGTTAAAACCTCTGTCTCTCTTCTCACGCCGCCGGCTTCCTCCGCTGCCAGGTATGTATTTTGTAATTTTTATATAGTCTTTGAGATTTTGGTAATTTTATTTACTAGTCTAATAATTTGTAAGAAGGGGTGAGGAATTTTGGGATGAGGAGACAAAAAGTGGCAGGGATTAAGATGATTTGCACTTAGAAACTGAAAAGAGATGTAGACAAGGTGTTTGATAGAAGTACTAAGAGAAGGATTTTATGGTTTGCTTTGCTCTCTTTTTGGGTCTTGTTTGACTCACTGTTAATATCATCATTAATTGTGCCAACTCAAAATTTTAGAGTTCATTAAAACTTACGAGTGGTAATTTTAGATTTTCTTAGTCATATTTACTATCACTAATGTAATTAAAGCAGGGTATTTACTATTGCAGACTCACGAAAGGGCAATGGCTAGACCCAACAGTGAAAAGTATGCAAAAATGTTTATCCCTAAGGTTTGTGTCTTCAAGTGTTATAATTTCCAGGAGTCAAAAAATAATTACTCACTCTTAAAACTATTGTCTCCTAGCAGGGAAATGCAATCAAAGTTATCCAAGTTCAAGAAATTGTTAATATATCCGCAATGAAGGTCCGGTTTATTGTTCTTGCTGGGTCTGCAATAAATCGAATTTACTTAATTTGCTATATATAAATATCAATTTGTCGAATATGTGTGATTGTGTTTAGGTTGGTGGTAACTCTAGGGGATGGGACTTCGATAACATCATCTCTTCCGGGTTGGTTCTTCGCAAGTGAACACAAAGACTTTATTTTTTATTACGTCAACAAGGTTTTTGTCCCCCACTTTGACTGGCCATGTAAGTTTCCTTAATTTGCCTTTTTGGTAGTTTGGTGAATATATGACCATTAAGAACCTTCTTTTTTTCTTTTTTTTTTTTAAGGATCCATTGAAACAAGCAGTCATTGACGAGCATCTGTACCAACTTATTTCAAATATTTCCTTGGAAGAACTAGAGAAGGTGAATTGTAGTACTTAATTTCACCAATTACTATGTTTACGTTCACTTCTATATTTTTTATTATTTTCTGTTTTGCATTTATCTTTTTGGCCTTTGTAGCTTGCTAGAAATGTGAACTGGGCAGTGTCAGTGGCAGTCTGTAAAGCTGGTGCTCATTGCAAGAAAATATCTGAGTACATGGTACAGTTTTTAGCCGCTCATTCTTGATTGTTGTTCCTTTTATTCTTATGTTACGTGTGGATGAAAAGCAGATTTAACCAATGAAATAAATTCGTGACTTGTATTCGAGGCGTTTTTCTCAAATGAAGAGAGGTGTAAGCCTCAGAGTTTTTTCCAGAAAGAACAACGCTCAACAAAAATAATTAATAATATTAACAGTTCAACAGAAACTAGAATAAAAACATCAAACACAAGATGCATTTTCACCCTTGACGCTCTTTCAAGTAAAAATTACACTTTAAGTATTCGCATCTCTTTGCGGATGAACGGAGGGAGAGAGCAGAAGATGGCTTGTTGTGAAACTATCGGAGCAGAGCAGACTAGTTTTTTTTTTTTTTTTTTTTTTTTCCCTTTAAAAAAATAAAAATAATAATAGAGGTGCTAAAAGTAAATATAAAATAAAAACAAAAGTGTTAAAACACACATGTTTCCAAACATGGCCTTAACACTTTGCTCCTTTTGTTGCAGTATATTGCTGAGCTTGCTGCAGACCAGCACAATAAATCGAAAGATATTTTTGATCCGGATTTCGAAACTGATTTTATTGCGCCTACTCCTTATCTCAATGTCGCTCTTTGTGGAATACGTCCGGAAAATAGACTTGCTGACCAGGCATGCTCCAATCTTAATCTTGGCAGTTCCCTCATATTTCCGTAGTTTCTCAACAGCATTGTAATTTAAATTGTTTGGTTATTTCATACTTGCAGCATCTTGTATCTCGGACTTGGAGCCTAGGTCCTTCAACGACGCCACTCGCGTAATTCAAAAAGTATATGAGGAGTATTCCAAGGTGGTTATATTATATATAATAAGTCTGTAATTTTCATTTTTTGGGGATATTATATATGCTCCTATATCTTGCTCACTCTTATGTTTGTTCCTCGTGATTGCCATCTTCTTGCATCACAATTTTTTTTAAAATAAATAAATAGGTTCGATCTGTGGAGATTGATGTTCAGAGTGCAATTGATGATGGTGATGAAGGGTCCTACATCCCAAGTATCAAGGTAACTCTCTTTAGTGTGCTGTGTATGCTTAACGTCATCTTCACAAAATAGATTTTACTTATTAGTCTTCTTGTTATAAAACTCTCTTGATTGTTTTTTGAGTTTAGGAAATCAAGAATTGTCTGACATCACTGGAGAAGACCATTGCAAATCTTGACTTACAAAACAAAGTTGGTTCCCTTTCCTTTTGTGTTTTTTCTAAGCACATGTGAAATAACTATGGCTTTAAAGTTTCGTAATTTCAATCCTTTTTAGGTGTTAATTGGAGTAAATATTGGCGCACCTAAGTTTTATAAGCACGACAAGAAAGCTTACTGCTTGAACTTCAGTGAAGAGGTGAGTAATCTTAACTTTGTAAGTGAGCTTATGAAGTGTTAACCAAATCCATACATTTAGGGCAGTGCTTGCATTTTTGTTAACACCAACTTTTGTGCATATCCTCTTACAAAATTAAATTTGTGACAAGTGCAGAATAGTGTCAATTCAGCCGGGCTGAGGGCTGAGGCTCTTTATAAAGCTTATATATCACTTTGGAGGGAGTTTAAACGCCTCGGGGCTTTCGAAGATATGTACATGGACGACAAAGAGTTCTCCTCCAAGTTAACTCGAGGAGTTACTAGCCATCTTGTGATTACGGAATTGGATTGTGACAATTATGATAAAGCAATTAGACACAGTGTGCAATTGCATTCATTTAAAGGTAGACACTTCCTCACAATCATATAAGTGTTTAATCACTCATTTATCTATCAATGAGATGTAAAGAAAATTATTCTACACTGTTTGGCTGGCAACAGGTGGGTCAAATAGGTTCTGTGACAAAGTTCATTGATATCGTGAACTGTGCCAAAATTGCAAAATGTAGGATTGTATTGTCAGGACATGACAGGTTTGTGATTCTTAAACGCTGTGATGCAATGCGTTGCAATGGTGGTTGCTAATAGATAGATAGATAATAGGTCATTTTGATGAGATTTCACTCTTTGTTTGCAGCTGCGAGACAAGTGAACCTTTCCTTGCAGATTTTTGCGTTAGTCTGAGTCTGGTTGGTAGCAATATTGTTTTTATTATAATTTTCATTATTATTATTGTAATAATAATAATAATTATTAATATTATTATTTGGATTAATAATAGAATTTCTTCTCGCATCGTTGTGTTCTTTGAGATTCATAAAATTCATGCAGGATCTAATAAAGATTGGAGTGTCTTGCTTTACTAGTGCTTGCAATATTTGCAATCGGGTTGGTCAATTACTCAAGGGTACTCTCGTAATTTGCTAATAAATTTCTGTTCACTTCATCTCAAGTTGTTCGTTTCGGCTTTGTTGTCCCAGGTTCGTGAGCTTGATGTTGAGAGAGCTGAAGAAGACTGGAGGTAAATGCTGCTGCATTATATTAATTATGAAATATTGACAAAAATTTATTTCTCCATGAAAAGCTAAATTTCATTTCAAATTAATTAGGACCTGGTCAATGTCATGCTCTGATTATCGTGTTCAATCGACGCTTGCATGGCTTTGAACTATGGCTCCGCCGAAGCAGCCATGTTGTACTGCCGATGTGCTTGAAACGGAGAAGAAATATCACTTCAAAAAGGTAACTAAAATTAGAGGATTTTACTAAGATCAACCAACATACTGTCTTGTAAAATTATGCTCTCTATTGGGGTGTAAATGAGCCAAACAATTCGTGGGCTATTCGCTACCCAACTCAATAAAAGCTCGCTCGAGCTCGTTTAAAAAGGCTCGTTTAATAAACGAGCAAACTCTAGATTCATGGTATTTGACTCGTTAGCTCGTGAGCAGGTTCGTTAGTGATTTTTACAGTGAGTTCGTTACTAAACTCGTATAAATTAAACTAATAATTTGGTTTTAATTATAATTTTTATACTTGTTCATATGAAAAATATAGAAATATATATATATAAACTTATTTGTTTACGTATCTTAGTATGTGTATTATATACTTTAAAAAATATTTCATTTATTTTTGTAATAAAGTAAAGAATAATTTAATTAATAATTAATATCTTTTGAGCTCGTTTAGGCTCGATTAAATTCGAGAAAGCTTGCGAGCCATCGATATGTTCGTTAAAAAAAGTTCGAGCTCGAGCTCAATAATAAACGAGCAAGTTTAAACTCTCTAAAGCTCGACTCGGCTCGACTCGTTTACAACCCTTCTATTTCTTTTTCTTTTATTCTTTTTTCTTTTTATGGAAAGAAAAAAAGATTTGACTTTAATTTGATTCATCGAATTCTTTTGTTGCTTACACTACACAGCTTAATTTCTGTGAAACAGTATGGACTGCATGGTTATTGATTGATGCTGTCAAGGTTTCGTCACTCACAGTAACAACAGCCCGACATAGTTACATTATCAATATGGGAGAACTATGATACTTGGTTGGCTTTTGCACTCGGTAATATTTCTTTTGTAATATTTACGGTTGCCACATTTTAAATTATGTGTTTTCACCTGCTGAAGGTCGTGTTTCAATTTAGGCCTTACCCGTTCCATCAAGGATCTTTCAGTTTTGTTGGTACTAAGGGACTGAATCCCATTCTGTCAACCAGGCTTTTGCCAAACAAGTTTTTAATTTCGCTATCTAACCTACGAGTTACAAATCTACCTCAAAACCGACCTCGAATTTATCATTTTTGCTAACATAATAAATGGATTAGGGAATATGATATATATTGACGAAGCAGCAGTAAAAGATTTTATAATAGACATCTTTCAGGCCGAGAACATTGACACATGGACAGTGAAGAAGTAGTTTATCAAATCTACAAGATTCTGCAATAAGAGTACAATAATAGAGCCTAATAGGGAATATTTTTTTGAACTCAATAGGGAGTACGTTTTTGAATTCCCTTCTCGCCAGGTGGAATGGCAGGTTTATTCTAAGATTTTGAGTCGGGTTGTGTTGTTGTGTACCAAAATTGTTTCTTGTAGTGAAGTTACGTGGAATTTAATTTTTAATTATCCGTAGATCGTCTACTAAAAATCAAAAAGTGACATGTAAAACCTTGTATGGGATATTGCGTATTATGAGAGAGTTACATAATACTCGAATGTTCAAGAGATCGTTGCTCTACACAAATAGTCGGTGGTTTCGGTCCCAAGAGGCTTCCGATGAATTGATCGAGGATATTTCTTGTATGGTAGATTGCAAAAGGGATAACTTGTTTTTTTTATGCCGAACCTTCTGGTTTAGTAGAACCGAATGTGATTTACAGTTGCGGACAACTATTGTTTGATTGCAGCACAAATCGTCATGGGTATCCTATTCTCAGGAGTTTTGACGAGTACATGGTTCACAACAATGGTGCTAAGTGTATTCTGGTGGTTGAGAAATACGCGGTATTTGGTCGACTGATGGAGAAGAGGTTTTTTGACATGATTCCATGTATTATCTTGTTGGGGTGGCATGGCAGATATAGAAAAAATGTTAAGGAAGCTATCCGTTGAATTAAAGCTTCTTATATTGGGATTTTTGGATTGTGATTATGACATAGTTTTAATTTTTATGGTATATCTCATTCGATCACAAAACATGTCGTATGACAGTTCAGACCTTCATACTCCTAATATTAGAGTGGCGACCTTCATACTCTCAATATTAGAGTGGAGACCTTCATACTCTCAATATTAGGTGGCGACCTTCATACTCTCAATATTAGGTGGCTGAGCATGAAACCCTCCGATATAGTCACCTATGAATGATTTTACCAAGCATGAAAATAAATTGATGGACACGCCTAGTATATGGGAAGAGCATATCATGTTTAGACGTTGATCTACGAACGGAGTTTGAAATAATGAAGCAGAACCAGGAATTTTTTTTAAAGATTTAAATTTTCGGGGAATGAAATATCTTACTGATTTGCTTGTCTATTCGTTGGTTCTAATGAACAAAGGGAGACGAGGAATTGATGAGAAAACGCGTTAAGATAATAATGAAAACTATATTGGTATGTAGTGGTGAGGTTATATTAGTATGTAGTGGTTGAAATTGTTATTTACTACACTAGCTCGTTTATTTATTTCATATTATTATGTAGTGGTTGAAAAGTATAGGGATGTGAAATTTGTTTAACATGAAATAAACAAACGAATTAGTGCAGTAAATAACAACTTCAACCATTACATACTACTATAGCCTCCAATACTGCCTTTACGCTTGTTCTCTCAAGCTCTCGCCTCACTTTGTTCATTTGTTCATTAGCCAACTGCCCATCCTACCTCCTCTACGTTCTTGACAGCCCATCTTTGTCTCAGTAGAGTGAGTCTTTCAGTGGTATTCCGAAAGAAGTCTTATTTGAAAGTACGAGTAAAGAGCCATCATGTACCTCCTGGCGAAGCTCCTCCATTGCGCTCGGCCCTAAGGTGGCATCTTAGCAATAGAAAACTTGAGTTTGACGTGCKCCATGTGTGAGTGATATAGGTTAAAATGGTGCCTTTTTAGGCRTTTCTTTTGTGTAACAGTATCTGTCCCTCCTAATGTCCCGAGCAAATTGATCCGGCAATTCAGTAAGATATTTCATTCCCCGAAAATTTAAAATTTAAAAAATATTTTCGGTTCTGATTCATTATTTCAAACTCCTTTCGTAGTCTAACATGATATGCTCTTCCCATATATTTGGCTTGTCCATCAATTTGTTTTAATGCTTGGTAAAATCATGTACATGTAGTATTTTGTAGGTGACTATCGGAGTGTTTTCACGCCCAACCACCTGATATCGAGTGTATGAAGGTCTGTAATATCGTACGATATTAGGAGTATGAAGGTTTGCACTATCATACGACATGTTCTATGATCCAATGAGATATACCATAAAAATTAAAACTCTCTCATAATCACAATCGAATAATCCGAATATAGGATTAATTCAACCGATAGTTTATTCGACATTTTTCCTATATCTGACATTCCAACCCCGGACAAGATAATACATGGAATGTCAAAAACCTCTTATCCATCAGTCGACAACCGCATGTTTCTCAACCACCTGAATAGCGCCATTGTTAGTCGACTAAATATCATGTGTTTCTCAATCACCAGAATACACTTAGCACCATTGATGAGTACAAACTTGTACTCGTCAAAACTTCTAGTTGTCCGCAACTGTAAATCACATTACCTCCTAAGGTTCAGCATAAACGGACAAGTTGTACCTTTTGCAACCTACCATACAAGCAATATCCTCGATCAATACATCGCAAGCCTCTTGGAACCGAAACCACCGATTGTTTGCGTAGAACAACGATCTCTTGGAAATTCGAGTTTTATGTAACAACTCTCTTGTAATACGCAATATCTCATACATGCATTTACACATCACTTTTTGATTTTTATTAGACGATATACGGGTAATTAAATTTTACTTAACTTCACTGCGAGAAATAGTTTTGGTACACAACAACACAACCCGACCTAAAATTTTAGAATAAACCTGGGTCATTGCGAGAAGGAAGTTCAAAAATGTACTCCTATTGAGTTCAAAAAGGTACTCCATATTAGGCTCTATAACATAAGATTGCAGAATCTTGTGTCCATGTTTTCTGCCTGAAGGATGTCTCGTCGTCTAAAATCATTTACTGCTGCTTTGTCAATATATATCATATTTTCTAATCCATTTATTATGTCAGCAGTTGTCATTACCGTCCTTACAACACCTTCACACATACTACTCCATTTACTTTTATAATTTGACTGGCCGAAAAGTAGAGCTGTCAAAATTGAACCCGGCCTGTGGTCAGTCTGACCCTTTTTAGACGGGTTTGGGTCTTTGTTTTGTTGGCCCAAAAATCAGGCCGGATTTAACCCGGCCCAGATGGCCCGATGGGATGCTCGGGCTTGGGCCATAGAAGCCCGAACTGTTTCTGGGCCAAAAAAGGCCCGGAATTATATATATATATATATATATATTTGTTTTTCTCTTGGGCTGGGCCGAAACTGCAGACATTGGGCTAGAGCCTGGAAATGTCAATTAGATTTTGGAGGCTTTGTTCACGCAAAACAAATCAAAAGGAAATGAAATGATGGAAAATTGCTAAAAAAACCTCAAACCCTGCTCTGAAGCCGTTGCCCACTCTCTCTCAAACTCAATCCATCGCCCGACATTTCTGATGGTTACGGTGGCAGCGGTGGTTGGTGGGGAAGAAAAGAGCGTGACGTGACTCTTTGAAGGTGCGACAGACGTCTATTATCGTTCAAAGCGTGCAAGTGGTAAGATTTCCGATCATTTTAGGACATGTATTTCAGTAGACATTTCTCTCTCTCTTGACTAAGCACTCGTTCATGGTAGTTAAGTTAACATTTTCACGATTTGGTTACAAAAACTCGTAGGCTCTGTAGGAGCTCTGGTTCAAAGACTTTGAAGTTTAGTTTTTAGCACTACCATCGTATATGGTTCAAGTTCTTTATCAAGTTTGGTTTTAATTGAATCATCGTTCATATTCTGATTTCATTTGAATTGAAGATCTTGTGACCTTGTTTATTATTTGTGGACCTAAATATAACCGATTGAAATGGGATGAAGATTAATATAGAAGTGATTTGCATCCTTGAGATTTGCCACACATAGAGGGGTCCGTAGAGACACAGCAGCATGCGCATGAATATATATGTTTTAGGAGAAAAAAGAGAGCCCTAAAACTCTGTTTTGTGTAACAATTAGCATTAATTGCTAATCGGGCCCTGATGAATGGTCCAGCCCTGTAAACTCATCACAGAGGAATCTATGTTCCAATAACAGCTACTAGCTAGCTACAGAGCATTATCATGTTACACTTGCTATGATAATAACTAAAAGACAAGAGAAGATTATTATTATTGTTATTATTATTATTATTATTATTAGTGTAGTTCTATTTATTGCAATTTGTACTTGCAAAAAATCAGGTTTTACAATGCCTGACGAAATCCTTTTATTAAATTGCAATTTGAGTTCTTGATAGAAAATGTAAATTAAAAAAAAAAAGGAGAAAAAGAAAAAGAGAGGTGAATCTTGAACTCAACATTGGGTTGTTCCCTAGTCATATTTATGTATAGCAGTTGAAAAATGTATCTGTTAGCGTCGTGAAAAGGAAATTTTAGGTTAGGTAGTGTGCCTCAGAATACAATTCACATGTCTTTTGATCCATCTATAAGAAAAAGGTACACTTTAATCCGTATTGTTATAAGAAAAAATGTATCTCTTTAAAAATAGTTATTAGAAAAAAAAAGAAAAAGAAAAAAAGATAGGGTTATAATTATGCTATGTCTAATATTAATTGTATTTTTTGTTTGAATCTAATACATTCAAATTAGTTCAAATCTTTTTGCATAAACATTTCTCCTTAATAAAATAAGGCAATTCTTGAACTTTTGTTATAAGAGGTTGGATCCGGATAATTTTCAATAGAAGGTGAATAGTGTAAAGTGAGCTTTGTACAGACTCTTTTGTGAATATGAACTAGTTGGAGTTGCATCTAACTCGTCAAAAGAATCACAACTACATTCCATGGCAAGTGGAAGCTCATCATCTAATACCATGTCATCCATTCTTGATGTAAGTCCTTCAAGCTTCTTCTTTTCTTTCAATTTATTGGTTTATTTATAATATACAATTAATGTTTTTTAGATTATTAATAATTTAAAAATAATATTTTTAATTTATTTATAATATATGATTAATATGTTTCAATTTATTTACAATTAATTAATACTTTAGTATTGTTTGTGTTGTACTTATTTAATTGTAGGAGTATCATCAACAAATGAGACGAATGACTTCAAATGAAGGTAGATCTGAACTTGATATATATTTGGGTGAAGAATGCATTTTGAGAAATGATGTAGATGTGCTAGAATATTGGAAGGTGAATAAACATCGATTCCCTCGACTTGCTATTATGGCTTGTAGACATTTTAAGCATTCCAATTACAGTAGTTGCTTCACAATCTACCTTTAGCATTGGTGGTCGGATCTTGCATAAGTATCGAAGTTGTTTGCTGCCTGAAACTGTGCAAACTCTCATTTGCACGCGTAATTGGTTGCATGGTTTCAAGGAAGTTGAAGTTTCAGGTAACAATTAATAAAAATAAAAATCTTTTTATTTATTTCTTGTGATTATGGTTATTGATTTTTTTTTTTTAAATAGAAATGAAAGAGTCGGAAGAGAAACATTCCATGGGAATGGAAGATTCCAATATGTTTGAGGATGAAAATATTTGAGTAGTGATGAGATTAAGATTTTTAATATGTTTTTTTTCTTAGTTTGTATTTATTATTATATGTACTTTTAGTTGGGATTATGATTATTTTGTTTGGACTTTGATATGTATTTGAGACTTTTTTAGGTATTTGTAACTTGTTTATGTTGTCTTTGAGTATTTGATCTTATGTATTCTTATGTACTTCTTAATTGGGACAAGGATAATAACTATTATATTTGGAATTTGGTATTTATCTGAGACTCAATCTAGCTTCTCAAAATGTATTTTAGCCTTTTAGTAGTTAAAAATTAGGGCTGATTTTGGCCCGATCTTAGTCCGGTAACCCAATGGCCCGTGATGGGTTGGGCTGAGCTAGGAAATTACAAGCCCAATTTTATTTTGGCCCATCCCAGTTTACTCACACCAATTGGCCCGTGGCCCATGGGTTGGCCTGTCAAACAGAAACAATACACACACACTCTATGATTAAGCATTATTTAATTTCTAACATTTGAAGGATCACACTCAAGAAATCTCAAAACACACATTCTTAAATTGTTAAATGTTATAAAGGTGCCCAAAGAGTGAAAAGCCCTCTCAAGATAGACAAGTTTATTTGAAACCCAAAACGCAGAATAACAGGAACCCAGAAAATAGACACTAATTAGAGTTAAAAAATCAACGTCAAGCTCGGTTAACTTCATATTATAATCCTATTGCTAACATCAAGGTGATGATAAAAAAAAAAAGAAAAAAGGTGAGCTACACTATTCCGATTTATTAAAAAGAAAAAAGAAACAAACAAAAAAGATTTTGTTAAACCCCATATTGTATACACATCCCAATTCAGTGAATATCAGTGCATATTTATGTAATAATAATCAGAGAATGGAATAAAATAGACCTTCTTGCGAGAAAAGCAAGCTGGGCAGGTAAAATGATTCAAGAAATTGTTAAGTTCAACAGTGGAGATAAAAAGGTTAAAGAGGAGCAAAAGGTGTAAAATGAAATGGCTCAGGTGCAGACAAAAATGGAGCTAAAAGGACTATAAACTGTCATTGGCGCACAAATTATGTCTTGAAAAGTTATTTGATGTTGAATAAATAATTGAAGTCATAATATACCACTTTTTGGAAGTTAAGCGTGGAATGCAGGAACGGTATAAGAAAAAAAATGCGCGAGTTCAAATTATTAAAAAAGAGAAATGTATAAGTATAATTTAAAAATTTTTTTATTTTTTTATTTTTTCAATAAAAGTTAAGAATAAAATCCAGATTTATATAAATATTTATTGAAGCAAAATGTGAGGAGGCCAATGCTTAGTTAAACAATGTGCTGTGTTAAAATTGTTTGAAATTTAGATAAGGATTTGAGGTTATGTTTGGGCAGTACAATATTACATTAAAGCAAAAGGTCATTTTCAGTGTATCCATTTCTGGTATACCCTTTGCTCTTCATTTCAATTCGACTTATGACCCATTTGGGAAAATCTGTTGCCATTGCCAACGTTAAAATGTGTTATCACATATACAGACAGGCCTTTTTAAATTGACCGTGTTTAAATTCTTAATTTTTTTTAATTGCCGCCCAATTCTACATTTGCAATGCTATCACTTCCAATAAATGTGCTATTGTTAATAAAAAAAAATTATATTGACAATCAAATGAAGGGTTTAATATTAAAATATTCCATCAATAATTTAACTTTTTATCCAATGGTATTAAAGTTGAACTAGATTGATTGGTCATAACTTGTTGAAAAATGAATCAAACTTCTTTTTTTTTTTTTTTTATCTACCCCACCTCCAAGTTCTAATTCTTGAATTTATTTGAATTCATTTATATTTAAAAAGAGCGTTAAGACCAACTCCAACAAATTTCCTATCAAATTTCACAAATCTCACTTTCTAAAATAATTCTCTTTATTTTTTCAAATTTCTTATCTCATTTTACATTATTAGTCTTCATATTTATGACAACTCCTTATTTTCAAGACTCCTTATTCCAATTTTATTACAACAGACTTCTTAATTATAAATATTTTATCATATATATGATCAAAGTAATAGGGAGACAATTTAGATAAAAGTAAAAAGAAAATAACAGGGAGTCAAAGTTGCTACTTACTTGTACAGAGTTCAATTAAAAAAAAAAGGAGCTCCATATTTTAGGAAGCCCTTTTAGAGAGCCTGTTGGAGCTATATTAATGAAGTTGTCTCCCTAAAATAAGCAAGAAGTCATTATAGAGAGGTTGTTGGAGACAGTTTAATTAAGTTGTATTACAAAATGGCCCGACTGAATACGAACAAAAAGAGCATTAAGCTGACAACAAATATACCATAATATCATTTCGGACCTTGCCAATAAAATCGAAACCACATAAATAGAGTCAGAATTTAGCCAAATAAATGATCGTACTCTATTCAAAGCACACTCACATGCAATAATAGCAGCCTCAAGTTCTGCTAAAAACGAAAATGAAATCCAAGTGAAATAACCTTGAATGAAACCCTTATAATTACGAAAAGACCCCTTCAAAGGCCGACTCATCGGGAGAACCGAAACAACTACCATCCACACTGATCTTAGCCCGAATAACGCCCTCCCGAAAGCAAGCATTCGCAAAAACCCTCAACAAACTGATAACCACCAAACACCAACAACTGCAAAATGAGAACTAAACTTAAACCTCAAGCATTGCAAAAGCAAATTCCAAAGACCCACTGAAAGATCCAAAGCGACATGAAACATCTTGCGAGCTAACCCAACTCGGGCGCACCACCGAACACTCCACAAATCAATGATCAATCGCTTCTACCTCACTCATAGAAAAATAACAACAAGAAGGCTTGTGCAAATCTCGACGCTGTAAACTATCCAAAAGAGATAATTTTCCATGAATCACTCGCCAAACCAAAATTTACCGACGAGGGGAAACATCCTTATGCCAAATCCACGTACCTCAACGAACTTGGAAAATGATCGAGATGTACCCGCCTCAGTCGTCTCCACATAAACTTCGTCGGATGATGGCCTAATGGCTAGTGTACGAGTACGAACCTACGATTTTATTAGTGTAATCAATAATAATATAATAATCTAACAAAAATTAGAAAAATTCAAAGCCATATATATTTAAGTTCACTCATATCCTCGGTGGATCTTAGTACATCGTCGGCACGTGGTTGTAATACAGTCGCCTCAATCATGTCCACATCAAGTTTCTCTGGTAGAGACGTCTCGAACAACTTTCTAGGCTCAACTTCATCGGACGATGCCACAATGGTAGATGGAGGAGTAAGAATCTGTGATATTATCAAGTGTTAATAATTAATAAAATAATCTAACAAAAATAGGAAAAAACAAAATAATATCTAATATCAAAAGCAATTCCCTCACATCTTTGACAGATCTCGGTACATCCTCGGCGCGTGGTTGTGATGTAGCAACCTCAATTATCTCCACAGCCCGTGCATCAGCCAACTCTATCCTCCGCATAGCTTCATTAATAATCGCTATCGGTGTCATCGCTGCCGACTCAATTCGACTGATAGCCTCTGCGGTTGCTACAAATAATGCCGACTCGATTCTACTGATAGCCTCTGTCGCTGCTATAGATGTCGTAGACTTGAATCGGCTGATACCCTATGCGGTTGCTCCAGATGTCGTCGACTCGATTCTACTCATAGCCTCTGTCACTGCTATAGATGTCGTAGACTCGAATCGGCTAATTGCATCGGTCACCATGTTCTTCAGAGACGAAGATAGAAAAGGATGAGTCATGGCTGAAATAAAATAAAATTTAAATATAATTTCATGATGAAAATATAAATAAAGAGGAAAGATGAAATCCATAAAATCTAACTACCGATAGAGGTGGGCTCACCTTCGATGGAGATAGGGTGCTCGTCCACATTGCTGGAGGAGGGGTCATCCCAGGATGATGAGGGGTGCTCGTAGACGGAGTTGCAGGAGGATTATTGGTCGATAAAGAAGGAGGAGTCCAATCAGGCTAAGCAATAACATCGTGACGCTTAAGTACGCGTTGGTCCAATCTAACCGTTGCTTTTCGGTTCGACATTAACATCGCTATGGAAATAGAATTCCATCCAATATGTCCATGTCAATATCAACCATGTATGGTTGTTTCCCCTTCTCATCCGATGACTCAATTTGCATGCACTATTAGATGTCGGTATCAGTCCATTGAATATTTTACATTTTAATGGAATCTATACATATTGCTATTAAGAATAAGAATATCGGCAATAACTTACATCAACTCTGCTTAACACGTCCAAGTTGACGTGGGTAGTCATTAAACAATACCACCGCATGCCTCTGGGCATTGTCACCGCATTCCCTAATGGCTTCCCAAGGCGGGATCGCTTTCATAAGCCCACCACTGACATTTTCAACAATGAGCGACAAATAAGAATACAAAACAACAATGAGATAAAAACACAACTATGAAATAACAACAACAAAAAAAAGGAAAATCTTACACTTATTACCTGAAGTGGCATCGGGAATCCATAGATGCGATATTCTCCAAAGACATGCGGATCCACTGACTCTAAATAGTGGCACAAGCACTAAAAGACGAACTTGCCCCACAGAAACATGTCCCACAATTCAGAATCTTCAACTAACACCCACATTAAAAAACTTACGGGTGCCCTATAGTCAACCCCATAGAGCAGTAACATGAGTACTAATATTTTTGCCACTTTGACTGCGTCGTCAGGTGTGGCCGAGAAATATCCCTCCTCAATTTTATTTTTTTTTGCAATCTCAAGCACGGACAATCTCACCATCAAACATCCTTTTGTATAAACTGTCATGCGAAATTTGTAAGTCTCCAAACTTTGGGTCGAAAGGGGATGTCCCGAACCGAAGCCCTGAAACCATGTAAAATTCTATTTTCGAAAAAAAAAGTTTTGTATGGTTTATACAGAACCATCTCTCATATTTGCTCCTCTCTTGTGGACTTTTCATCACCACCTCTCTACGCAAAATACCAATATGTACTTTTGCACAAATACAACTGTCCACCAGAAACCTCGAATAATGTCCAAAACAGAACTCTTTGAATGCCTCTAATTGATCAATCTGTTGTAATACCAATATATACTTTTGCACGAATACAATGTCCACCGGAAACCTCGAAAAATGCCCAAAATAGGACTCTATGAATGCCTCTAATTGATCAATCTGTTGTAATCGATCGGATATCATCGCCATCAATGACATCTGCCCAAAATATTTTATTTTTTCTACCCAAAATCGCCCCTCCTTCCATCTCCACTCCCAATTATCCTGGAAAAAAAATATAAATTATAATAATATTCAAAGTTGAAAATATAAAATAAAATACAAAACATACACCTCAGACCAATTATTAACTACTCGACCCTAACAAAACCGTTCCTTGCCCCGAACATAAAAATATAATCCTCATACCAAATATTTGTATTGATCGACCCAAACAACCCTTCTCGCCTTAAACTACTAAACTACTCGACCCAAACATTTCTAAAATCTCGCCCCAAACACACAAAATCATACATTTAGACCAAATATTTTTATAAATCAACTCAAATAATATAGATCGCCTCAAATATCAGACTACTCGACTCAAATAATCATCACCTCTCGCCCCAAAAATAAAAAAAAAATTAAAATATAAGATTATTGTAAAAAAAAATTGAAATCCAAGATTTTTGTATCTATCGACCCTAATAAAATAGATCACCCCAAATATCAGACGACTCAATCCAAATAATTATCACCTATCGCCCCAAGCATACATAAACATACTCGGGTCGACCCAATAAACCTGATCGCCTCAAATATGAAACTACTCGACCCCCAAAACTATCACTTCTCGCCCCATATATATATCAGTCGACCCAAATACAATTACTCACCCCAAATTATTGATCAACTCGAACCAAATTTTTCGTTAACAATCTGACCTAATTTCAACTAGCAAATTTTTTTTTAAAAAATGTAACAAAATTCAGGTGGCTAATTTGCGATACCTCGGGGCCGAAATGGCGTGTTCCATGCTGGGGATCGGCGTCGTTCTTTTTTACCTTTTAGTGTGGCCAGCCTCCCCACTTATCTTTATTTTCCCATATGCGTCGGTTTTCTCAGATATTCTCCACCGGAGAAATAGTTTGTGTTTTGTTTTGATGTCGCGGAGAAGATGACATAAATGAAAAGATAAGATTAAGATTATTATGTGTTTTAGATTTATTCGAGATGATTATTATTTGTTTGGGTTGATCAAGGGAAGGATATTTTAGACCTTTCAAATTCCAAAGTGGGTATAAAATATCATTTTCTCATTAATGGGTATAAAAGAGTTTTTCTTTACAAAAACGTACAATTTTGATGGTTTTTTCATATATACTAAACCCGTGAAACTAGAAAATATTTGAAATGTTCGTTAGGAAAAGTAACCATTTATTATTTATGAACTAAATAATCAATTAGAATAGAAACCATCTGCATATAAACATATTATCGGCTCAAACATTTATTTCCTACTAATATTGAAGTCATATTTCCACAAAAAATAAATAAGAAATAAATTGAATTCATGTCAAAATGGGTTAACTCAGTGGTATAGCGTCCACTACCTAAACTTATACACTGAGTTATGAGTCACCAGGGGGAGGGTGAGAGATTTTTTCATTAATTCCATTACAAGGCCATATCTTATATATTTAGATATTTAAATAAAACTAAGGTGTATTTATAATAAAGGTTAAAATAATTTTATATTTAGAAATGAAGATATTTAAATAAATGAGTTACGAGTTATCTACAATATAATATAAGTATGTAGCTCAAAAATATTAACGACTTTAGATAGCGTGAGTCACGTTGGTCACCATGCGAGTCGATGTTTTCTGTTCTGCATTAAACATCGCAGTTTTGTCAATCTAGGTTTTTTATATTTTTTGGGATGTATTTTATTTATATGGGAATAAAGAAAGTTGGTGGATTGGTGATGTTGGTAATGTAGTAAATGAGAATTTCCTTAGTGAGTTGTGTGAGTTTTAAGATCGGAGGTCGTATACCATGCACGGAGGTGCACAATGCATAGTTTATCAAGTTCAAATTTAATGTTATATGTGATGAGTATGTATTTTTATGTGACAAATATGATTGTACAACCGAGTAGACAATGAGTTGTGCACCCAATTCTACACCAGGTAGATTCATAATTATCATAAACATAAGCCGCATTCATCATGCATTGAAGTCATATTCATCAATCGATGAAGTCATAGTTCTCGCACACATAACACAATATTCACTTAACTCAATATAGTACAATCATATTTATCATATAGAACATCCATATTTACCACACATGACATACATATACACACGTACAATCTTCACTTATTTCAATAAGAACTCAATATAAATCATACATATTCATCACACAAATATTCATATTCATTACAGTACAATCATATTTATCACACATAACATACATATTCATCAAACATGAAATTCATATTCATCACACTAATTGGAAAGAAACAAAAAGACAATCAGAGGTAATATGGTATGCTCGATTAATTTCTCCATGTCATAATATATTTGCCCAAACATAACTCGCGCAAGATTAGATATCTATTAAATAAAATATTAGTTATTTTTTATTACGACGCTTTTGACTAATGGCTTTCTCACAACTTTTGGCAGTCAATTTTAAGAACTTGTACGCAATAAAATTGTACTTTGTCTATGCATCTTAACAATAGAAGTCTCGACGTGAGATATGATATTTTAAACAATAATTTATCTTGATTAAATTTCACAGCTTGGATAATCTCACATATATTTAATTTCTAAACATAAGCTATGAGTTTATATAAAAAAGTATTATTTAAGTGATAATTGTCTATGAACATGTCGTCCTAACAGCAGCGCATGTTCTAGATTAAAAGTTGCAT
>BMAC01000063.1:409522-421490 GCA_014905375.1 Phtheirospermum japonicum | reverse complement strand
AAAAAAAAAAAATAAAAAATAGAAGGGGACTGCCGACGGCTGTATCCGTCGGTAAGTCTTTTGCCGACGTCTTACTGCACGGATCACGGCGTCATCAAAACTTTTATCGCTAATTTCAGTTGTCGACGGATTATCACGCCGTCGGCAAATGCCGATGGTATTTTCGATGGGTACAGCCGCCGGTAAGATGCAATCGGCGATTCTTAATTTTTCTTGAATTATCGATGGACATTGAGTCCTTCGGCAATTAACTAAATAAATAAAAATAATTAATTTAATTTTACCGACGACTTTCATGTTCGTTGGTAAACATGGAAAATTTTATTAGACACAACCAATTGCTCGATCGTCTTAACAACAATTCGATTTTCTCGTGAATTCAAATTCTCGATCTCTAAACTCATTGGTTTACAATCATCGGTGCCTTATTTTTGGCTCTTGATCAGTTATTTGAGCTATCGAACGGATAGTTTAATCTCATTCATTAATTAGAAATTCATAAACATAAAAAAAATAAAATTTAATAAAACAAATCTAAACATTTGACACACGATTGAGAAAATCCTGAACTCCCTGGAATTATTTTAGTGTTGAAAAGTTTGGTGAAGTGGAAACATGGCTATATTGGTTCTTTTGTTGGACTTGTTATTATTAGTAATGGATTTGTTGTTCCTAGGGTAATATAGGTTTCTTTATATAATCATTTTATGATTACACTTCAAACTAACTTATCAAACTCTAATTATTTTCGTCGGCCTCAAACTCATCGATGATTTGATTCAGTAAAGGGGAAAATTAGAAGAAGAAAAAAAAGAAGAAGATAAACACTTAAAAAAAAGGGAAAATTCCCAATATAAAGACCATTAGCTGAAATATTTTTTCCCAAATAGACCATTGAAAATCTCAACTTCCCATTTAATCCAAAAATTATATAAGAGTACTAAATTACCCTTTATAAACTATTTTATTTGTGTTATTCAAAAATTCTGAAGCTAACCGTGTAAAATTCAGAACTACTCATGTACATTCAGAAATACTCGTGTAAATTCAGAACTACTCGTGTAAATTCAAAACTACTCGTGTAAATTCAAAACTACTCGTTTAATTTTCAGAACTATTCGTGTAAATTCAAAACTACTCGTGTAAATTGACGAACTACTCATGTAAATTCAGAACTACTTGTGTAAATTCAGAACTACTCGTGTAAATCTCAGAACTACTCATGTAAATTCAGGGACTATTCGTGTAAATTCAGAACTACTCGTGTAAATTTTGGAAAATTACACACTACTTCGCATAGTTTTTGGGAAATTACATACTACTTCGCATAATTTTTTGATAAATTAGGTACTACTTTGCATAAATTGCGTACTACTTCACAAAATTTTGAAAATTACAAACTACTTTCGAAAACCCACTCACCGAGAACCAAACTCAATTCGCCAACCCAAAACCTGCATTCTCACTTCCTTCCCTGAAACGCGTCCCAACAACAGTCGCCTCGGCATCGGCATCCACTGCGCCGGCCGTATCTCCTCCGCCATGGCAGGGCGCCGCCATCAAGCTCCTCCTAGCCTCAATCGCCACCGGAGTCATCCTATGGTTCCTCCCCGCTCCCAACGGCGTCTCGCGTATCGCGTGACAATTGCTCTCGATCTTCCTAGCCACCATCGTCAGAATTATCACTCAGCCGCTGCCGCTCGGCGCCGTCGCGCTGATGGGCCTCGGCGCCTGCATCTTAACAAAAACCTTCACGTTCGCTGCCGCGTTCTCCGCCTTCGGCGATCCCATCCCGTGGCTGATCGCGCTAGCCTTCTTTTTCGCCCGAGGGTTTATCAAGACCGGGCTGGGTAACAGAATCGCGTATCAATTCGTTTCTTTATTCGGTAGCTCGTCTTTAGGTTTGGAAACGACGCCGTTGGAAGGGACGGCACCGATCGGGGAGGATTTTGTGGTCGGGGGCGGAGATTGGGTTGAGGGGGTCATTAATTGGTACCCAGCGGCATTGGTAGGGCTAATATATAAGAGTTCTTAGGTGTAGGGTTAGTATTGACAATTTAAATATATTTATTGATTAAATGAGAAATTTTTGGCTTATATGGGAATAAAAAGAGGACTATATGAGAATCGTCTTTTATGTTTTAATAGTATATGAGAATTTTCCCTAAAAATAATAAGGACTTCTATGGCGTTCATCTTGGCGCCATAGAATTTCTGCTAAACTATATAACTATATATATATATATATATATTTATATGTACTTTTTTTAATAGGTACTTAATAAATATATATTAACTGTAAATTTGTAGGACATATGGTTGTTAAAATAAGTATCAGTAAAACGATGTTAAGTCTGATGTTAAAATATTGAAACTAACATCAAACAGATTATCAGAAAATAAGCAGCGGAATAAATTAAAAATAAACGAACATAACAATTTAAGATTCCGTCCGTAAGCAAACGTGCTTACGAACTTGAGTGTACAAACCCGAAAACTATATTACTTTAATCCGTTCAAGATCAAATACAAAATTATAAAGTAATATATGAAAAACACTAGTATCAACAATTGATACTAAAATACTTGTCGCCACGCCTGTGATGACCTTCTCCCTTGGTTACGCAATTTAGAAGATGTTCTTGAATTGAATCGTAGCTTCTGCTTGTGTTCTTGTTTTGTGTCGTCTTGCCTTCTTTTCTCTCGTTTGCATAAAAGTCGTGAATTTACAATTCTTGTCTTAAATAGACAAGAATCATAATCTTGGTGAACAAGTAAACGAATCCTAAACTCAATATAGTAAACTAAATAAAATCATAAATACAATCTATGAAACAAATAACTAAATAAGAAAAATAAGAAAATTTTCATAAATAAATTTCTCTAACACTAACTAATATTGTTCCTGTCTTAATTATGATAATTTGCAAACTTTCATATAAACAAATCAAATGATGAATAATAAAAGGTAAAAAACATGTTTTGCAAATATCTTCTATTTAACTTTAACAACAACATATAATAACATCTATTCAAGAAATCATTGATAGGAAAACATGAGTCGGATTGTGGAATAATACATAAAACAACCAACATGTTTGATCATGAAATCTGAAAACCACAATCGAAAGAAAGACGAAACAAAACAAATTAAAACATATATTCATCATACAATAAATTAATACTGAAAAAGTGGGCCTTAATTGCGGTGGTCCCCACCAACAAACGAGGATGATGAACAGCTAGGCTTTTGCATTCTTGCTGGAGGGACCAACATATCCGCCCTCATCGCCCTACCCATGGCCTCATCAAACGTCTCCCTCTCCTGCTGCACCGTGCAAACCTCCAACTCCACAACAACCGGGATCAGGTTGAGGTTAGCGTGTTCGGGCCGGGCCGCCATTCTCCTGGCAAAAGCAACCGCCGAGGACGCGAACGAAATAATCTGGTCCCGGGACATCCCATACTGTTGCAGCCTGTACGACATCGTTTGGCAAAGCATGGCCACGTGTCTCTTAACGTCGTCCCCGTGCGCGTGTGTGAGCCCACGGAATGTGTCCGAGTCGATGTACACGTCAGCAGCGGTAACACCTTGTAGAGCCGGCGGCCTCGTCTTTAGGATGAAGTTTGTTCTCATCTCGAAGAGGAACGCTTTGTGTCCGCCTTCCAGATTATTATTATGCGATCCGTTCGCCATCGACAACCTGTAGTGATACTCGTGCAAGCCCACTCTACTTCCCATCGATAGAATACGATAACCAAACTTTATTAATTGATCTTCTAATTATTGATTTGTGGGAGCAGAGGTCAAAGAGTTAGGAGTATATATAGAGTTGAGAGATTTTGGTGTCGGTTTATGTGACCGCCTATCCAATTTCTATACCTATTAGGAAACCAAGTCTACAACAATTATTTATTTCCTTGTAATTAATGTCCAACTAATACAATCTTGGAATTATTACTTTATTGGAAAATTAAGGAAAATACTTTTTTTTTTTTTTGAGGAATTACAGAAAATTACACTTTCACAGATATTAAGAAAAAATAATATAGTTCAAAAGTTAAATTTACCTACATTTTTTAATTATACCATTCATTTTAATATTAATGATTAATACTAAAATACATTAAATATAGACATAAATAACAAAAAGTGTGCCTGTAAACCAGGAGTAAATACCGAAATTAAATATAGTTTCTTTTCCCCCATTTTTTTAACGCCTTTCTTCGTATGCGTCTAATTTAGCTATCGCCACGGTTGCTACCGAAATTTACTCTTTTGATTTCTTTTTTTCTTTATTACTTTTGTGGCTTTGCAGTTTTGCTTTTATGGATGATGATTAAATACGAGTTTCTAGTTTTGATTGTGATTATATACAAATTGCTTGAAGAGAAATTAAAAGAAAATGCATTGTTAATTATCTTGGAACGTGGATTGTAAGTATACACCTACAAAAAAAAAGGCAAAATTTCGAGGGAATTTTCCCTCGGTATTCAAGGAAAATTCCCTCGGTTTTCAAAAAATCGAGGGAAAAATTCCCTCGAAAAAAGCGTACTCGAAATCTTTTTCCGAGGGAAAAAATCCCTCGAAAAAATGAATTCGAGGGATATGTTCCCTCAGAAACTCTCCCGCGTAATCCCTCGATTTTCCGAGGGACTTTCGAGAAAAAATATTCTCTCGAATATTGTTATTTTCGAGGGAAACAAATCCCTCAGAATTCCGAGGGACTCGTATTCCCTCGGACTTCCGAGGGATATGTTTCCCTCGGAAATAGCAAATATCCGAGGGAATATTTTTCCCTCGGTTTGTTTTTATTTATTTTTAATATTTTACTTTTTCGAGGGATTACCGAGGGAAAGTCCCTCGGTTTTAATTTTTTTTTATTAATTTTTAGTTTTAATTTTAATTCCTGTTCAATTATTAAAATTCCCAAAAATTTGAAAAAAGTAATTAAAGAATTGACAAATAAATAAACCAATTATTATAAAAAATATTTGAAAATTTCAGAATAATCATGCGTTCGATCGAAACAGTAACAAAATTTATATGAACTGTAAAAATGTTATATGGATGGGGAGGGGGTACTTCTGCTGCTGATGGGGAGGGGGGTACTGCTGCTGGAGACGAGCATACATCTCAGCCATCTGGGCATTCACCCGCGCCTGAAATTCCTCCTGCTGCCGGCGCTCCTCCGCTCGTTGTCGCCTCTCATCGCCTGCCTGCTGCTGCAACGCCTCGAGCTGCGCCCTCTGAGCCTCGACCTGCGCCTCGAGCTCTCTGAAGTGGCTCGTATTAGCCTGGGAGGAGGTGTAAGAGCGTAAGAGCGGCCCTTCAATAAACCCTTCGCAGCAGCCACCATCTTCCCATACGCGCCGGTGCCGTAAAGCCGTCCCTTGCTCAGCACGGCGACGTCGAGGAAAACCTGATCCTGGTCAACCTCGTTACTCTCCTCCTGGGAAGACGCACGTTCTTGTTCCTGGGTCAGATGTCGCTCGTACTCCACCTGAAATACAACACGTTATTAAAATTTTACGTTAAAATCAAAGAATTAAAAAAAAATAAGAAAGAGACTCACATTAATATTAGCAGATCTGGTATCGATCCACGCGCCGTCTTTCTTCTGGTGCGTACGTTTAAAAAGATCGTAGTACGTAGCCGGCGAACCCGTCTCCCACTCCTGTATTCAAATAGAATTTTCAAATAATTAATATTAAAATTAAACAAATAAATATTAAATTATTATATTATGAAATCGCTTACTATATCCAAGGCATAGTCGATAGTAGATCTAACACCCCCCGTGTGCTTTGACATCCCAGTACCCGGCCCAGCAGGCTCGCTCCTCCTATTCTTGCTGCGCTGCTCGAATTTCTTCTTGTTCTCGGGTTTATCTCACTCAACCTTCCAAGCCCTAGTTGAAATGGATGATATATAAAATACGATATAAATTATATGTTCTAAATAAAAAATTCTAATTTAATAAGAAAACACATAATAGAATCGTTTACCCATAGACCTCCGCGGTCAGGCACTCCAATCGACCACCAGCATGGGAGGCAATATGCTGCTTATACTCGTCAAGCTTCTTCCCGTAAAGGTCCCCGATTATCGAAAAAAATACATCCCGTATGTCCTTCTCACTATACTCCTCCGGGTCCCAATAACAAACATCCTGCAAAATAAAACAATAATAACAATTCGATTGAAACATATGTTTATGTTTTTACGGTAAATACTAACAAATTTGGATACAAAATAATAATTACCTTAAACATCTCCCACCAGAACTCCTTAACCTCCTTAGGGACCGCCTTATAGCACCACCCGGCGGGATGGAGATCCCTCTCAAAGATGATACGGAGGAGATTGGACACCCTCCCCGATGTGCTGTGCAGCTGTATTCAATTGTGTTTTTATTTTTTTACGAATAAAATTTAATCATAATGATAATTATAATTTTAAAATAATTGATTTACTTACTTCGACCCTGCAATATAAACCTTAGTCATACCCCGCTGTGGTGCGACCAACTGTCGTCGGGTCCGTGATGTACCCACGTCGGACGGGGTCTGTGATGGAGTATGCGACGTCGGCGTCTATGTCGGGGTATGCGTCGCTGGATGATCACTACCGAAACCCATGTAGTCGGTGTCGATATAAGCTAAACGATTAGCCGACCCCATATCTGATCGACCTACGCTGCCAGATCCTCGACGAATCGGCATTTGATAAATTTATTAGATAATAATACGAGCATTTTACAAAATACCAGTATATATATTAGACACCAAACTCATTAATAAATCCAAATTAAAAAAAGTGTGTTTTACAATAAGAATAAATTACACATATTTCAAAAAAACTAATCACTTTCGCTATTAAATTTATCATCAAACTCATCTTCATCTGCATCTTGATCTGTATCTTGATCGGTAAGTAACTCTTCTTCTGTATCATCATTTGTCTCGTTATTACCAAGTTCCTCCACGTAATTGTCATTAGGGTCGTGCAACTGAAAATCGACATCATCGAGTTGAATCGGACGGCGTGTATCTATAGCTTCCTCTTGAAATGATTCTTCTGGTAGAGGCTCGATAAACTCAACATTTGATCTCGCCTTAATTTTACACGTTGCCCACCAATCCAATTTATCTCGTCTTAAACTTGGGTATGCACAGTAATACACTTGTGCAGCTTGGGAAGCAAGTACAAAAGGTTCATATCGATTGAACATACGCTTATGATTGATATCGACAATCTTATAATTTGGATGGACTTTTGTGCCTGCACTTGTTGGATCGAACCATTCGCAATTGAACAATAGTGTGTTTTTCTTCATTTGGCCCATGTATTCGAGCTGCACAATTTTTATGAGACGACCGTAATAATCATATTCGGTGGCCCCAATAGTTGACCCTTTAATACATACTCCACTGCTCGATGTTGCTTTGTTAGATCCGTGCTCCAATGTGTGAAATCTATAACCATTTATCTTACATCCGGTATACGTTTTCACACATCTTGATGGACCCTGAGCTAGACTCCTAATATTCTCGTCGATCACATTGTTCGAACGATCTCTAGCCTATGACATTGACAAGTTATTTTTAATTTTGGATATGTATTATATAAATAGATACCATATTTATATGATATGCATCTCGGTATCGAACGTCTTACATAATGTTTGAACCAATTGGCAAATTCATTTTCCAATTGTTCGTTGATCCGATCTTCATTAATGTTTGGGTGGAGACGTTGAATGCTCTTTGTGTAAATACTACATATAACGTTACACAATTTAGGAAAAAAGTATAAGTACATTTACATATATGTATAAATTGACATTATAAATTGGAATGAGTATTCATACCTAACATATTGTTCGACCTCCACACAATTTAGCAACACGTAGATCCTTGCGGCGTTGTATTCTTTTTCGCTTAGAAATCTTTTTCCCTTTGTACCAAACGTCTCTCCACATTTCTTAAACATCGAGGGAATTTCATTACCGTCATCCGCACAATTCTGACCGTCGCCGTTTCTAGGCAAGTTTGTTCTTTTAGTTGAAACGTGATCTTCAAAATAGTACGAACTAAAATTTGAAGTCTCGTCGACCAGATATGCGTTTGCTATCGACCCTTCGACACTCGCCTTATTTTTCACGCTATTCTTTAGTTTGCGAAGATACCTTTCGAACGGGTACATCCATCTATACTGTATCGGGCCAGCGATTCTCGCTTCATACGCAAGATGAATGGGCAGATGCTCCATCGAGTCAAAAAAACTTGGCGGGAATATCAGTTCCAGTTGGCACAATATTAACGGAATATCATGCTCAAGTCGACTCATATCTTTGGCGCGAATGACTGTTGATGTAAGATCTTTGAAAAATAAACTCAATTCGGTTAGAGCCTTCCACACGTTCGGAGGAAGCAGTTCACGAAAGGCTATTGGTATCAACCTCTGCATGAATACATGACAATCATGACTCTTCATCCCGATCAGACGAGATTCCTTCTTGTCGACGCAACGCCCCAAATTTGGTGCGTACCCATCTGAAAACCGAAGAGATTTCACCCAATCGCAAACGGCAGCTTTCGACGGCTTGTCAAGTGTGTAACAGGCTTTAGGACACTTTCCTGACCCATCTGGCGCCAACTCTGGGCGATTACAATACTCATTCAACTCTTCCCTGGATTTACGCGTGTCCTTCGTCTTCCCTTTGATATTCATCACCATATTAAAAATATTGTCAAACACATTCTTTTCGATGTGCATAACATCTAAGTTGTGACGAATTAGATTTGTCCTCCAATAAGGCAGATCCCAAAAAATGCTTCGTTTTCTCCAACCAGACGTTCGGGATATTTGCGCGTTAACTTGTGCTGCATCCAGTTCAGTGACTTTCAGAAGCCCCAATCTTTCTATTTCTGCCAAAACTTCTATACCACTGCGCACTTCCGACGATGGAGTCTCGACAGATCTTCTTTTTCGAAATCGTCGTTTATCTTTTCAAAAACGGTGATCATGCTCAAGGAATTTCTGGTGATTTTCGAACCACGACTGCTTCCCACTGCACTTAAGAGTGAAGGCGTCCGACCGTTCCATGCAGTAAGGACAAGCTTTTTGACCGGCCGTACTCCATCCGGACAACATAGAATACGCAGGGAAATCACTGATTGTCCACATAAGGGCTGCTCGCAATTGAAAATTTTGTTTCTTAACTATATCGTACGAGGGGGCTCCAACCGTCCACAACTGATTCAATTCATGGATTAGGGGTTGCAGAAACACATCAAGTTTGTCTTTTGGATTCTTTGGCCCTGGTATGAGAACGGTCAGGAACATGAACTTCTCTTTCATGCACATCCAAGGAGAGTTGTAGGGTGTGATTATGACGGGCCATGATGAATATTGTGCTCCAAAGCTTCCAAATGGTTGAAAACCATCTATACAAAGACCCAATCTCACGTTTCGACTTTCAGCCGCAAAGTCTGGATTAGTGTCGTTGAAATGTTTCCAAGCTTCTGAGTCGGATGGATGTCGCATAACATTGTCTTCAACCACGTGTTCAGCATGCCATCTCATATCTTTCGATGTGGCATTAGATGCGTACAACCTCTGCAGACGAGGAGTTAATGGAAAATAATACATCTTCTTGTACGCGACACGAGCCTTCAATCATTTTGTTTTTCCGTGAGGAACAGGTTTAAACCGAGGTTCATTGCAAAACTCGCAACTTGTCAAACCAGAATCATCTCCCCAGTAGATCATACAATTATTCTTGCAGCAGTCTATCTTCTCGACCGGTAAGCCCATACCCCTTAACAACTTTTTACTGTTGTAGAAGTTATCGGGTACGAGATTGTCTTTTGGTATAATCTCCTTGATTAATTCACTCAATTGATCATAACACTTTTGAGACATGTGATTCTCTGATTTCAAYTTCATGAGACGGGAAACTAATGACAACTGTGTATGTGCTTCGCACCCCGGATACAATGGCTGATTTCCAACTTTCAACATGTCGTAAAATTTTTGAGCCTCAGCGTTCGGAGACTCTTCCACGTCGGCAACAACGTCAAAATCAGGACCAGCTGCATCTTGAACCATATTAATGTACGCGCTTGATGGTTCTTKAGAAGGGATGTAYGAGGSTCCRCCAGCATGAAAATCCTGATGACGTCCAGAGGTGGCGAGCCGGGTTTCTCCGTGGTAAATCCATCTATAGTAATTCGGCATGAACCCATGTTTCGCCAAGTGGTACTTAATCTTATCGACATCCACGTAAATTCTATTTCTACATCTGCTATGATTACAAGGACATTTCAGTCTCTGTCCGTCCTTTTGAGCGGAATTCACTTGCGGAAATTTAATAAAACTCTCAAGTCCATCCGTGAATTCTGAGGATAAATAGTCGTCTTCGATTCGCTCGTACATCCAACTACGATCGGAACTCATCCTAACATTGCATGTTTGTCAGATTTTTGAGTCTAAGCGTGTTCTAGAAATTCAAAAATATTCCTTTTGTATATCCAACTACGATCATTAACCATCCAGGAATTTCGGCAGCATTACGAGAAGAAAGGGGAGTTCGAGTTATAATTGGTAAGGCTTATATCCCATTCAAGAACGTGACGTTTTAGTTGTATGTATTATCTTAACATATGTATTTTTCTTAGATTCAAAATTTCGGCAGCATCTCCCCCCAGTTCTCGTAGTGCACGTATATTTCAGTGCACTCGAGAACAATTAGAGAGATGCAGAAATCGAAATTTCAAAACTAAAGAAAAAAAACATACACATAAGATAATCATACTCCAAGTCACATTTTCAAACTGTCCAAAATGGGACAATTCAAAATTTAGTATCAAACTCTATATTTGATACTAAATTTCAAACGAGTCTAAGGAATATTGGAATAATTCGAAACTTCGTTTCAAATTTTTCTATATGATATTAATTVTAAAACAAGTGATTTATATGCATCGCGTCACTTCGCCAAGGTTCCAAATAAGCAATTACCACCGTCACATTTTTATAAAAATATTTTGAAAACTTAAATAAAATCCCGTGACACCCTATCACGTTTTTAAAAATAAAATTTGAAAACCCGCTATTGGAGGGACAAAACCTCCCGGACGGCGCCGTAACCCACGTCAACATCCGACGGTATACAACCAACAACAACAATGATAATATTATATATAAACAAAATTAAACCCCGGCCGATCACCACGGCTTCCCAAGCATGAACAATATTTATACAAATTTGTTTTAAATCCTGGCAGATCACCACGTCCTCCCATGCATGAACAATATATACACAATATAATGGGTGAATAAACCCTAAATTTGAAAGCAAATCCTACACAAGCTTAATTATTCATAAAATGGCCCCTAATTAATTGATTAATCCTAAATTGAACCCTAATTAATTGATTAATCCTAAATTGAACCCTAATTAATTGATTAATCCTAAATTGAATCCTAATTGTGTAATTATCACTAAATTGAAACCCTAATTACAAATTAAAACCTAAATTGAAACTCTAATTAATTGAATTTTTCTAAATTGAACCCTAATTAATTGATTATCCCTAAATTGAACCCTAATTTTTTGATTAATCCTAATTGTGTAATTATTACTAAATTGAAACCCTAATTCAAAGTTAACACTTAAATTGAAACCCTAATTTAAAATTAAAACATATAATAAACCATAATTACAAATTAAAAACTAAATTGAAAATACATACAAATAATATACAAAAATTTAAAAAAAATTAAAATGAACCTGTGGATGGAGTCTGGCGGCTGTGGACGGCGGCAGAGGCGAAGGCGGACGGCGACGCTCGGCTGCTGGCGGCGGGCAATCTTCGGCGGCACACGGCGGCTGAGGCGAAGGCGGACGTACGGCGGCTCCTGGTTGCTCGCGGCTCGGGCGGCTCCTGGTTGCTTCGC
>BMAC01000063.1:397754-409497 GCA_014905375.1 Phtheirospermum japonicum | reverse complement strand
CATCCAGGTAAATTCTATTCCTACATCTGCTACGATTACAAGGACATTTCAGTCTCTGTCCGTCCTTATTGAGCGGAATTCGCTTGCGCAAATTTAATAAAACTCTCAAGTCCATCCGTGAATTTTGAGGATAAATAGCCGTCTTCGATTCGCTCGTACATCCAACTACGATCGGAACTCATCCTAACATTGCATGTTTGTCAGATTTTTGAGTCTTAAGCGTGTTCTAGAAATCCAAAAATATTCCGTTTGTATATCCAACTACGATCATTAACCATCCAACTACGATCATTAACCATCCAGGAATTTCGGCAGCATTACGAGAAGAAAGGGGAATTCGAGTTATAATTGGTAAGGCTTCTATCCCATTCAAGAACGTGACGTTTTAGTAGTATGTATTATCTTAACATATGTATTTTTCTTAGATTCAAAATTTCGGCAGCATCTCCCCCCAGTTCTCGTAGTGCACGTATATTTCAGTGCACTCGAGAACAATTAGAGAGATGCAGAAACCGAAATTTCAAAACTAAAGAAAAAAAACATACACATAAGATAATCATACTCCAAGTCACATTCTCAAACTGTCCAAAAATGGGACAATTCGAAATTTAGTATCAAACTCTATAATTGATACTAAATTTCAAACGGGTCTAAGGAATATTGGAATAATTCGAAAACTTCGTTTCAAATTTTTCTATATGATATTAATTGTAAAACAAGTGATTTATATGCATCGCGTCACTTCGCCAAGGTTCCAAATAAGCAATTACCACCGTCACTATTTTTCTTAAAATATTTTGAAAACTTAAATAAAATCCCGTGACACCCCTATCACGTTTTTTAAAAATAAAATTTGAAAACCCGCTATTGGAGGGACAAAACCTCCCGGCCGGCGCCGTAACCCACGTCAACATCCAACGGTATACAACCAACAACACCAATGACAATATTATATATAAAAAAATTAAACCCCGGCCAAACACCAATTGATTATCCCTAAATTGAACCCTAATTTTTTGATTAATCCTAAATTGAATCCTAATTGTGTAATTATTACTAAATTGAAACCCTAATTACAAATTAAAACCTAAATTGAAACCCTAATTCAAAGTTAAAATTTAAACCCTAATTTAAATAAACTATATAAACCATAATTACAAATTAAAAACTAAATTGAAAATACATACAAATAATATACAAAAATTAAAAAAAATTAAAATGAACCTGTGGATGGCGTCTGGCGGCTGTGGACGGCGGCTGAGGCGAAGGCGGACGGCGACGCTCGGCTGCTGGCGGCACACGGCGGCTGAGGCGAAGGCGGACGTACGGCGGCTCCTGGTTGCTCGCGGCTGTGGACGACGGAGGTGGCTCGGACGGCGGTGGTGGCTCGGAGGTGGCTCGGACGGCGGTGGAGGTGGCTCGGACAGACGGCGGCAAATCTCCTTGGTTGCTGGCGGCGGCAAATCTCCTCGGACAAAGACGGCGGCAAATCTCGAGGGTGGTCGTTCGAGGGCGGCGGTTCGGGCGGTTCCTCGCGGCTTTGGACGGCGACGGTGGCACGGACGACTACTTCTTTTTCTTTCTCTTTCTTTCTATTTCTTCTTCTGTGCGCAGCGGGGTTTGCCCGCTGATATAATTAGGGCATATTCCGAGAGACATAATCCCTCGGAAAACCGAGGGACTTTATCCCCCTCGGAATAATTCCGAGGGAATGAGTAAATCCCTCGGAATTCCGAGGGATTATGTCCCTCTGAATGTTCAAAATTAAAAAAAAATCGAAATAAATAGGAAAAAAAAGAAAAAATTAGGAAAAAAATATGTTTTATTTCCGGGACGCCGGGGCACATCCCTCCCCGCCCCGGTCGTAATTTCTCAGGCCTTCTTACTATTTTTTACCATTTTTTCTACCTTTTAGGGGTTTTTCTCACTATTCATCTAAAGTCGAAAAAAATTAGAAAACGTGTGGGGAACGATCGACGCCCGATCACCGTGGTTCCACGACGCCGGGACGCACCCCTCCCCACCCTGGTCGTAAAATGATGGGATTTGTTTCTATTTTTTTACTATTTTTTCTATTTTTTTGGGGTTTTTTTCCATTTCTTCATTTAAAATCGAAAAAAATAGAAAACGCGCGCGGAACGATTGACGCCCGACCCTCGTGGTTCCACGACGCCGAGGCGCACCCCCCTCTAATTTGGAAAAACCACGACGCTACATCGCTTCGCGTTTCCAACCGATGGAGTTCATCGATCGATCGTAGCTTGTTGTTGTGTCGAATCGCACCTCAAATGGGACACGCACGTGCTCGGTGGTATTTTTCTTTTCAATTTGGGGTCAAAACTACCCCACGTGCCTAAGATGATAGGATCGGTTTCGTTTTTACGATTTCTCCATCTTTTCCTATTAATTTCCAATTTTTTTTTATTATTGAACATTTCGAGGGAATCAAAAATCCCTCGGGATTTCTTCAATTATCCCTCGAAATTCCGAGGGATTTTTATTCCCTCGAAAATTTCAAAATTAAAAAAAAAACGAAATAAATAGGAAAAAACTAGAAAAAAAATAGGGTTTATTTCCGGGTCGACGAGGCGCACACCTCCCCGCCCCGGGCGTAATTTCTCGGATTTTCTTACTATTTTTTCTATTTTTTTTGGGGTTTTTTCCATTATTCATCTAAAATCGAAAAAAAAAATAGAAAACGCGTGCGGAACGATCGACGCCCGACCCCCGTGGTTTCACGACGCCGAGGCGCACCCCTCCTCTAATTTGGAAAAACCACGACGCTATCAAATAGTTAATCTCAACAACAGATTTATCAAATATGACGACATTATCAAAATCTCGGTAGACAAAAGAAACTATATATATATAATATTTTTTTCATTCTTTTCTTCAAAAGTAGTTGCACATACAAGAAATACAGATTGATTTCTAGAGACGACTCTAGATAAATTAACAAGATGCAGAAATATAATTGAATTATAACCCCCTCTATTTTTTTTTATTTTTTTAAAATATTAATTAAAATTTCAAGGGAATTAAATTTCCCTCGGTTTTATTCCGAGGGAACCAATAATCCTTCGGAATAATTTCGAGGGAAATTTAATTCCCTCGAAATTTTAATTAATATTTTAAAAAAATAAAAATTAAACCGAGGGATTTTGGATTCCCTCGGTTTCATTCCGAGGGTTTTCGTATTCCCTCGGAAGATTTTCAATTTAAAAAAAATAATAATAATATTCCGAGGGAAATTCGTTTCCCTCGGTTTTCTGAGGGAATTATTCCCTCGGAATAAATTCCCTCGCCAAATCCGTCGATGTTTTCCTCGAAAATCATGGCGGGAAAGAATGGCGCCAGAATTTCGAGGGACATTCCGAGGGAATTGATTTCCCTCGGAAAATACTGAGGGAATTTTAGTTCCCTCGATTTTCCCTCGGAAAATTTCGAGGGAAACCGATTCGCTTCAGTTTTTCCCTCGTAAAACTGCTGTTTTTTTTTTTTTTTTTTTTTTTTTTTTTGGTAGTGATAGCTTCTCCTTTCTTAATTTGTTTGATTGTGATGAATGCATTGCTCTTTTTTTTTTTTTTTTTTTTAGTTGGAGCTGATAATATTGAATCTACGATGTGGTTTATTATCTGACCGGTCCCTGGTTAATGTCATCATATGTCGTGGAAAAAAAAAAAGGGAGAAGTGATTGTGGTTGGTTTATTTTGTTTATCTTAGTTAGGTCCTGATTAGTTGGGGTGATTTAAATATTTGATGGATGATAACTGTTGCACGATAATTGATAGCTGGCAGCTGATTTTCAATTAGTACTTGATAAATTAATTGATTAAATTATTTGATTGAAAGTTAATATAGCAATATAGACATGATTGAAAAATATAAAATATTATCATAAAAAAATAAAAGAAATAAAAGAAATAAAATTATAATAATTAATAAAATAAAAACTTCCAAAATATTTAAAAGAAAAAAGACAAAATACATGAAAAATGATTTAAAAAATAATTATAATAATAAATAAAACTTTAATTATAACTAATAAAAATATTTTCGTAAAATATAAAGTAATATGTTAGTTTATAAATAAGATATTTTTTACATTAAAAAAGAATTTTCCTAAATAAGGTAGAAGCTTATTAGGCATAATAAGCTATCAGTAGCTTATTTTTAATTTTTAACAAACAACCTAAAAGAGGTTATTGAAATGGAATAAGGTACAGAGACTTAAAAAAAAAACTCAACCAAAGCAGCCCTTAATCTACGACCTTCCTAATGTTTCTATGAAATAGTGAATTGCCAGACTTAACCCCAAAATCTAAAAATTTCTAATGGTAAAAAAGACATTTCTCCGAAAGTCACAAGTTTTCTTCACAATTCCCTCACAACAGTAAATTGTGTTTTTTGATTGTTTTTGATTAACTTTTTGAACAGTATATTATAGTTTTTTCTATTCTCTAATTTTCTCTTCTCTAATCACATCTTCCCGCCTGTCTTCAATCACATGGGCCTGGTCTTCGAACTCCATCTCATTAATGAAGGTAAGATCTTGGATATCAACTAATCCTTTTTAAATAGATGCTGATTTATTGTTCGATGGCTTTATTTTTAAATGAAGTGACAGATTTGAGATTTGTTGAAGTAAATTAATTGTTTTTTTTTTTTGATTTAGTTTATGATTACTTTGTTGAGTGTTACACTGTAAATATCGCATTTTTGCCCACGATTTGGTGACAAAATAAGGGTTAGGAGCTTTTCATTTTTAGTAGGATATGAGGTTTCGGGATTTTGTTCGTTAGAAGATTGATAATAGTTTTACTTGTCTTCCTGTCCTAATCTTAACAACCCGTTATATTTTTGGTGCGTATAAGCAGATTTTGTACCCGATGGAGGCCTTTGGACATAGACGAGGAGATTATGTTATGTGCTTGATGCAATTGTGAATTTCAGGTATAATATTTTCCCTTTTTTTGTTAATTTATCTCGCAATGTGAGGTTTTAATTGTTTATCGTGAATGTTTCTCATTTTGCGTTTCTGAAATGTTATAGGAATGAAGTCTTTAGGGGTTATCTTTTAATTATGTAGGTATTCAAATCATTCGATATGTTAATCGTTGAATGCTTGAGAGCTTCTATATTGGACATTGCATTCATGTACTAAAAATATGCAGTACATGTGCATCCACTGTTGCTTGTGGTGATAAAATAGGTTAATAAATCTTTGGCCCCGTTGTTGGTGACTAGTTATTTAATACTAATATATATTTTTATAAATAGCTTAGGTCTTACTTTAAAATTTTTTATTGTTATTATTACATTATTAGTGACTAGTTATTTAATACTAATATATGTTTTTATAAATAGTTTAGATCTTACATTAATTTTTTTATTGTTATTATTACATTCGTAGTGTTGGTTGATCGGTTGTGGTGTATATCTACGCATTCTCAAAAGAGACCATTAGCAATTTTCAATCCAAAATTTGAATCTACTGTTAGCAGTTGAAGGTGGTGAGTAGAGCTATGGTTGGAGGTGACTGATCGAGAATTTTTTTAGCATTTTAAGAAATTGTCTCCGCAATAGTACGGAGTCGATTGTAAAGCGGTAAGTTTTCCCGAGTCGTGTCTTTCGAGAATAGATATTATCGGCGGTCGGTGTTTTTACTTAATATCTTGTTAATCTCAATTAAACTAATCTACACTAGGAAAGTATTAAGTCATTTGATTGAGTTTGAGTTTCTATGCTAAAGCATGAATTGAAATGAAATTTGAAATTACTAACTAAGACACAAATTAGAGAGAATTAAAAGCTTGCTTGAAAATGATTAATTTTAATGCAATTAACTAAACCTAATTAACAATCTTAAATAAATTAAACATTACTAAACTAAGGAAAGCTTGTAAATTGAAAGGGAAAGTGGAGGGAAAAACAAAGCTTAAAAATTCAAAGTGGTCAAAAAGCATTTAATGTCAAGAAGTCAAAATTACCAAAGAAGAAAGCCCCTTATGTCTTTCAAACTCCAAGGGTTTGTTTAGATAAAAGGGGTAAAAAGTTTAAAGATGCAAGTTCCAATGGAGTTTTAGCCAAAAGAAGAATATCAAGCTAGAAAATAAAAATGAAGATTTGAAATGCACTAAACAACAACACAAATTAAAACCTATTAGCCAAATCGAGAACAATCACAACAACACAACAAGAAAAGGTTTAGAAAACTAGAAGATTAAGTTGGGAATTTGAAATGCAATGAAAGGCAACATAAGATAAAATCTCATAACTAATTCAAAAGCAATTATAACAACACAAGAAAAATATCAACTAAAATCTACTAGCCAACACACAACAACAACAATTACTTGAGAGCAACACAATAGAGAATATAAAGATTACCACCAAATTTGCATTCAACACAAAAGCTTCAACTTTAGCTAACCTTCAAAAATCTTCAACACAATAAGTCCACAAATCAAGAGATGGAGATGTCACCTTCTCCAACAACTCAACAAGGGAAATTAACACTAACTAATTACTTAAACTAAACTAAACTAGGGATTATAAACTAGGTTATTATGCAAGAGATGATAAAAGCCTGGAGGAGATGGAACAAGTCCAAAACCACCAAGGAAGGGGGATTAGGTTTTAGGTGAAAATAGCTGGGACATAAAAACCAAGTCGCAGGGGCAAAACCTCAAAAAGGACCAAAATTACGAATTTTTCCTGCATCTTAGTTGATCGACTGAGTCCCAGTCGATCGACTGATTCGTCCTCAAAACGCTCTACTTTCTGTCCGTCAGTCGATTGACTGAAAAATAAACAGAATCAACCATCAATGTCTTCATATGAAATTCAGCCCTTCTTCTTGGCTTTCATTTGGCGTTTTATTTGTGTCAGTTAGAATTTTTTTCTGAGATTTATGGGCTCCGCATCAAAACCTACCACAAGCGAGGCCATGACGAACTGTCTCCACTTAAAGCTACTTTTTACCATTCTTAGACTCAGAATTTGGGATTGTTGTAAACACAAGAGTTTTAGATATTTCTTTTAGCTTTCAAATGATATAAGCTGGAAGCAAATGGCACTAGTGGTTTTGGAGTTATGCTTGTATTACGACAACTGATATATCCACCGAGCGAATGCGTGAGGTGACAATGAATATGGCCACATTTCTCGTCATTTTCGGTCGATCCTCGCACCAACGATATGTCGAGGCTTTTCAGTGAATTCCTCGGGTTTGAATCATCTCCCGGCCTCGTCCCGGGCCCACTTTGACCAAAGTTGACCTTCAAAACAAAAACTAATAAAAAAACTAAGAAAATATAAGAAAACTACTAAAAACAAAGAAAACACTACAAAACCTAAAAAGATGCAAAATATGTCAAGTGGACTCCAAAACCACATAAATACAAGCAAATCACGCACAAATGATCCGCAAAAATATCATAAAAATACGTACAAAAATGTGCAAATCAGTGACGATGGACGTATTCAAATCGAAGGTGTCATTGAAGGCGTCGTCGACGACAATAACGCGATTAAAGGTCCAAACGGAATATTACTGGACTCGAACGATAAACATCTCATAAGATCACATTGATCATTGATTTGAATTAGCTATTCTCCATCCCTTTTAAAATGTTAGAACTTCTTTCATAATACTAAATATTCATTTTGAATAAAATGGAGAAACACGTGTTTTTGCGAACGACAACCTACAATTATTTTTTAAAATTCTAATCAATCTAGACAATACATTTTGAGAAGGAATGTACAATAGTTGGACACTTATGCATGGTATGCCTAAAAAAATTCAAATAAATTTCAATATACAGTGTTATGACAAATGTGAGGTCATATGTTGCAACGTGCAGGACGACATTCATACGGACCACCTATAGAGAGATTCTCTTGTAAAACTCTCATTCTAATGATGACTTGGTGTCAATGTTTACCTGTCGATTTTCAATATGTGAAAAAGTCTTCTCAGCCAAATCTTATATATTGTGATATTGAACAACAATGGGTTTTATATGAAAACAAATTCTTTGATATGTTAATCGCACTAGTGCTAGCAACAAAATCAGTTAATCCGTTTGCAAGTGACATGGTTCCCTGAACAATTTTGATTAATCGCAATAATTAAGAACAACTACCAAAGATCATATACTCAAGTTCTCTTAAGAGAGGCGACACCAGAAAATCACATTGTTTCCCAAAATCACACTCTCTTAATGCAAAACTTTTGTCATTTTTCATCAAAATTTAATTTTTAATTGCATATTTTATTTAATTCGTTAAGTTCTTATTTAACAGTGTTAGACCTATATTGATAGATTAAAACAATTCAGGTCCTAAATTGATAAAATTTATCTTTTGAACCCCTAATTGATAGTTGACCTATCTTTTAAGTTTTGCACCAATAAAAGCCTTAAATGGAAGGCCCACAAATGTCGTGTGCACCACTTCAAAAGATAAAAAGGAGAGAGAATTGAGCAGTTCTTGGCAATTCATCTTAAACTCGTAGTTGATGGCTCAAGTCAAACTCACAAACAATAAAATTCCCATAAAAAATTAGCCAATTTGAGCAACCAAAGTTCTGCATTCAAATTGTAGCAATCTTGCGGGTGCCTGGACTAAGTATTCAAAATATTGGATTTGGGTTTTAGGACTCAAATTTCTCATACTCTCAACAATTTCTTAAACCAATCTTGCTGCTAGAGTCTCATAAATAGCCATCTTCAAATCATCAGACGGTGAGGTGCCTAGCAGAAAGAGTAGTTTCAGAAGCCGAGAATGAAGTAGAGATTTTGATTCAAGTTCTACTCTTATTCATCTCTAAGAGCCAAATTAGTTAAATCAGTTAGAACATATTCGAATTAAAATTCGTTGAAATCCTGACATTTAAACTCTAGTGGTATTGAAAATTATGTGACTAGTAATAAATTTAATTTGTTGCAGGATTGAAAATCATATACTTATAATTGTAAAACATATTCGAATTAAAATTCGTTGAAATCCTGACATTTAAACCTAGTGGTATTGAAAATCATGTGACTAGTAATAAATTTAATTTGTTGCAGAATTGAAAATCATATACTTATAATTGTAATTGATAATCATATTTGAAAAGTAAATGATAATGTATTATTACATTGTATTTATTTAAATTTAAAATGAGCAAAAGAAACATGATATGTCTTAGGTGAGAGAAATAAAAAGATATGATAAATACGATTAGATATGGAGTATATATTAAATTCTAGAAATTCTAGGTTGGATATTTGATTTATAAAATTTAAAACAAATGAGTATTCAAAATCTGGTATTTAAATTGCTAGTCTAAACATAGCCTATTGGAGTTCACATGTATTGCATTCGCACTTGCATTTATGTTATCACCATTACATTTAAATAATTAAACATAGTAAATGCAATATAAATCTGACTTGTCATCTACATACATTATAATAATAGATCATTCACTTCTTTTGAATTCTCATGATTCGGAATCACCACGAAGCCCAAGTCCAAACAGGCAATATGCATATCAATCTCTCTTGTATATTAATGCAAAATCCTCTTATCATATGTGTCTGCTTCGTATGCTTCGTTTGAAAAATAAAAAATCCTAGTGCTTGTAGCTTACGTGTCATCCGAGCCTCACTATATTTTTTTCTTATATATTAATAAAATATAAAAAATAGGATTTATTATCCTAATATTATACTACTTACCTTTTCATAATTCAATATTATCATTAATTAAACAACCTATAATAAGATTTTAATGATATGAAATAAAAAATAAGAAATACAATCTAATAATATACTAATTACCTTATCATATTATACTAACCCCAATAATATAATTAATAAAACAATCTAAATTAAATAACCTAATAATATGGTTCTTACCTTTTCATAATTCTAATTAATAAAACAATCAATAACAAATAGCCTAATAGTACGAGTTTTACCTTTTCATTCGTGTTAAATTAAACCTCTTATTTAATACATTTTTTCCGCTTTATATAAAATAGAGAACAAAACGGGATAATAGATCTTCTCAATAAAACAAAAGAGGGTAATTGTTTGCCTGGACAAAAATACAAAATTGCAATTTTAAACGATATAAAATAAGAAGAATTAGCACCAACATATTCAATATTAATGTATACCTAACATCTTGTCTAAATGATATTTTGTAACTACTGTCCAACTTTTTGTATATTAATTAATTAAATAGGAAAAGGTTACAAAATTTGGGCATAGAATTTTAAATGATGTCGTCGTGACTCAATCTGTATTAATAATTTCTTCTTAATTAATTTAAGTCAGACTTAGGTTTAGTGTCAGGAATTGGTTTGACTAAGCAATTTTTTAAACACTATACAATGTCTGAAATTCTAATAAAACCCAATTTGCTATGCGGTGTTTTCCTAAAATAAATTTAATAATATCTAATTAAGAAAATAAGAATTATAATCTAATAATATACTAATTACCTTATCATATTATAATAATTCAATAATATAATTAATAAAACAACCTAAAACAAAATCTAAACGACCTAAAATAAAATTCTAATAATATGAAAAAAGGAAAGAAACATAATCTAATAATATACTAATTATCTTATCATGTTATACTAAACCCAATAATATAATTAATAAAATAATTTAAAATAAATAGTCTAATAATGATAATATGAGTCTTACCTTTTTATAATTCAATAATATAATTATTTATATATTATTGAATTCATGTTAAATTAAACCTCTTATTTAATACCCTTTATTTCATTTTATATAAAATAGAGTACTTCTGATACAATTATTATTAGAATCAGAAGTTTGTAAAACCCATATTGCTGTGCACGGTGTTTTCCTAAAATAAAATCCTAATAATATAAAATTATAAAAATAAGAAATATAATTTAATAAAATAACCTAAAATTCAGGTTACCTTATCATAATATAATAACCTCAATAATATAATTAATAAAACTACCTAAAATAAATAGCCTAATAAAAATAGGAGTCCTAACAATATAATTAATAAAACAAACCTAAAATAAAATCATAATAAATAACCTAATAATAAGAGGCCTAATAATATAACTACCAAAACAAACCTAAAATAAAATCATATTTCCTTCATACTCCCTTTAATGACCCTATAAATCTATATATCCCAAATATTGGTTGGTTTTCCCTATATTTTGAGTATACTCCATATCTGTAAAATTAGAAGGTCTATGGTTTTAAAAATAAGGACCAGATTTGTGATGTTGTTAATTAATGTTAACAACACTGATTAACAACATCAACTAAATAACACCAGGTTATGCAGCGGATATTTAAAAAGAGAACACGATTAAACAAAATCAGTTCACAAGTAAATACTTGTGAACTTGGGTGTACAAACCCGTAAACTATATTACTTTCGATTCACGTTCAATACACAATTATAAAGCGATCGTTGGCTCCAAGTAGTATGTCGTGTTCTTCCTTCCTTGTGCGTTTTCTTGCGTCGTGCGTCTTGCGTTCTTAGGATCAATACTTAAAAGGTTAAGTAACCCGCTCTGATGCCAATTGTAAAATTAGAAGGTCTATGGTTTTAAAAATAAGGACCAGATTTGTGATGTTGTTAATTAATATTAACAATACTGATTAACAACATCAACTAAATAACACCAGGTTATGCAGCGGATATTTAAAAAGAGAACACGATTAAACAAAATCAGT
>BMAC01000063.1:364780-387902 GCA_014905375.1 Phtheirospermum japonicum | reverse complement strand
CTCCTCAAGAAATCCGTGCGTCAATCTCTAATAAAAACCGTGAATCAAGTGTAGGATTACTTGTGTCTTAAATAGACAACTAAGAATCCTAAACTTGGTAAAATCCTAAAAACAAATCCTAAACACAATCTAAGAATAATTAAAGTCTTGTGCATAAACTAGGAAACATAAAATTGTCCTAATTCTAGTTCCCTAATTTATTTTGTGCCCAAGAAAGGCAAATAACAAAATAGGAATTATTGCCAAGAATAAATTTCTCAACAATCTCCCCCTTTTGCCTTTCTGGACAAAACACTAAGACGCAAACACAAATGAAAAAACTAACTCCCCCTAAGACAGAAAACTCCCCCTAAATAAAACACCCAATGTTGTTAACATGCAAACCAACATTACAAACCAATATTGTTCAAACAAAACAGTTTTCTCAAAACAAACAGAGTAAAGGAACTCAATGACTTCGAATCCTCTTCGACCGTCGAGGAGATGTCGAAGTTCCTTCACCACTCTTCTTCCTCTTCTTTTTCTCCCTCAGTTTCTTCAAAGCCTTGTTGCGCGCCCGTATTCGCTTACGCCTCTTCTCTTGAGCAAGGCTCGCCAAGGCTTCGGCTGCAACAGCATCGTCAGCATCATCAGCCGCATTCTCAGTTCCGGCAACATCAGCAATATCAGCATCCTCATCATCTTCTCCAGCAAAACTCCCTCCCCCTACGTTCGCGTCACTCTCTCCCCCTTTTTGACCAGAAAGGGAAAGGGCTTCCAACAACGAGCAACGAAGTGCCTGCAGCTTAGAAATCTGCAAATCTATGGAAGCAACATGCGCACGCAGGAGCTGCGCAGAAATGCGAACCATGTTGGGATCGTCCGTCCCAACATCACTAGCAACATCGGCAGGAGTAGGAGCTTGCCAAGGCAGATCGAGCACCCGTGCACCAGTAGTGTGTTGGCCTCTAAAAGCGAACCAATCAGCATCACCCGTGAGCACATCATCTGGGTGAAGCGTCAGACCCTGGCTCTTCAGTAGCCTGAAAATAAGAGAAGGAAAGCACAACGAGGCAGCCGACCTAGATGTGGCAAACTTAGTCACGATATCAAAAACATGGTGGCCGAAACTAAACCGAATTTCCCTTCCCTAGCTTGAACAAAAACTGGGCCTGTGGCCGAGTAACAACTGTGGTGTTCCTGGAAGGGACCCAGTTGCACAGAGCCACCTTATGCATAATGGAGTGCAAGGACGAGAGCCTAGTGCTCGGCAATTGTTCAAACCATGAATGAACCATCCCACCCGACAGAAAAGACACAAACCTCATCCATGTCAACCACAGAAAAAGTACCCCGGTGCGTAGTTGTGCCAAACAAATCATCAATAAGGTCAGGGGTAAAGGCAAACACTTGGCCTCGCAGAAAAACCTTCCCATAGTTCACAGAATTTAAATCGGCAATTGATGGCAGCATATTGGCATAAAACTCAAGAACGATATCCCTAACAAAAGGAATGGCGGTAGAGACTGTGGATCACAAGTAAATACTTGTGAACTTGGGTGTACAAACCCGTAAACTATATTACTTTCGATTCACGTTCAATACACAATTATAAAGTAATATATGAAAACTAAATATCAAGAAACTTGATACTAAATACTTGTTGTCGGAATGGCAAGATCTTCTCCGTTGGTTACGCAACTTCAAAGATCTTGTTTATCACGATCGTTGGCTCCAAGTAGTATGTCGTGTTCTTCCTTCCTTGTGCGTTTTCTTGCGTCGTGCGTCTTGCGTTCTTCCTCCTCAAGAAATCCGTGCGTCAATCTCTAATAAAAACCGTGAATCAAGTGTAGGATTACTTGTGTCTTAAATAGACAACTAAGAATCCTAAACTTGGTAAAATCCTAAAAACAAATCCTAAACACAATCTAAGAATAATTAAAGTCTTGTGCATAAACTAGGAAACATAAAATTGTCCTAATTCTAGTTCCCTAATTTATTTTGTGCCCAAGAAAGGCAAATAACAAAATAGGAATTATTGCCAAGAATAAATTTCTCAACAATATCCACAAACTCTGTTTCCCATCTCCAAGTCTTCAATTTAACATCTGCATAATAATCCATGGCGAGCAATCTATTTTTTGGAGTTTCTCAAATTACTCCAGAGAAGGAAACTTGAAAAATTAAGGTCCGATGTGAACGAATGTGGTACACGGGCACGCACCCGCAGAACAATCTCGAAGACAAGAAAACCATCGAACTTATACTAATGGATGATGAGGTAATTTTAATTTTATTTTTTGAATTTATTGATTTGTTTTCCTTTCTTTTTTTTCGAATTGAAGGTTTGATATATATATAAGCTGACTTTATGATGAAAATTATGTATTCTCGAATCTTTAATATGATCTTATTTTGAACTATTTCTGAGTTTTAGGTTGTATTTTTATATAATCGGTAAGTAATTACTAATATAAAGTAAGTGATGTATATATGAGTTACTAAATCATAAATTTTAATATTTTTGTATGCTCCTCCATTTTTTTTAATTATTTGTATGAATTTGAACAACTTTTTTTTTTCAAGTTTCTCCTAATTAAAATACATTCCACAAAGTTTAAGATTATATATAAAATTCCCCAAAAGAATGCATAACTTACAAATAAAACACATTTTGACTCAGTTATCTTTCAATCAAGGATTTTTCATTCTTTTAAAACTACATGTATAACTTTATTATAATTACAAAGTGACCCACATATCTGCCAAAATTCGTATTTTTCAATTTACAAAATTATAGATAATAACAAAACAACCCCAAAAGTTTTACTAATTACAAGGGAAGTTACTTATCTATCAATCCACAGATTTTCAGTATTTAAAAAACTGCAACATAGGTTTGCATAACTACTAACTGAGACAATTACATTTCAATTTATTAAATTTGTATATTGATTGCATGTTTGAGTCGAAGTAAACTTTTCCATAATTTTACATAGAATATATTTAGAAATTGATGCGAAATGTGTACAAATCCCCCGTAATACGAGGGGAACAAGAAAACTGTTTTAAATTTTTTTTCATAATTAGAGTAGAATAATTTGGGGCATGGTATAAATATATTTTCGAGAATGTATAATTCGTAAATATGTAATCTTCCGTGAGAAGCAATCGAAGAATATCTTGGAAATCCTACAAGATCGGTTCGTTCTTTTTTATCTGATAGATGGTGATTGGCTACAAAAGGATTTTTTTTAACATCCCAAAATGAACGTAAAAACAATAATGGTTTTACATAGACTATATTTAGAAATTGATGCAAACTGTGTGCAGATCCCCGTAACACGAGAGAAACGAGAAACTGTTTTAAAAAAGTTTTTCATAATTAGAGTTGAACAATTTGTGACATGGTTTAAATATGTTTTCGAGAATGTATAAGTCATATTTATTTTTACAAATCCCGTGAATTGCACGGTGTTACACTAGTATACTATAACAAAACTGATCACAATCTCTTTTAGTGGGGTACCATAACCAAGAATCTGTCACTTACTGAAATCACTCAATTAAGTGCAGTCAAGCACGGCTTAGTGAAAACGTTCTACACAAACACTCACCATTTTCTTTTCCAGCAGCATCCCAACAGATGGCATGAAAACAAAAAACAAAAAACTAGATATGCAATATATGTATATACATCTATATATAACATAATTGTAAATCGATACCATTTAAAAATCCATACCACACAAGGAAAGATCGACAAAACAATATGTCCACAGATATTCAGCTTCGTAATGTTCCAGTGCTGCAGATGGCCATTTTTTGTTGGCAATAGATATATTAACTATCTGCAGGAAAACAATGTCATCCTCATTAGATCTCTTCTTAAAGGCCCTTGAGACGAGTAGCATGAAATATTATACATCAGTAGTAACACAAAATTCAGCTTCAGCGAAATCACGGCAAAAAAAAATAAAAAAATCACAATAATAATAATAAAAAACTCACCAACATCAATTTCTCCACCGGTAAACACTAAACCGCATAAATCCGTATCACCTGATCAATCTTTGCACGGCACACCGGGCAACCCCACTTTTTGGCCTTAACTTCGTTCAAACATGACATGCACCCTGCCAGGTGTCCACACGGCACGCAAGCTCCCTCGAGCGGCGCGTCCAGGCATATCGTACAAGAACCACCGCCGTCTTCTTCTCTCTTCTCGTGGCCCCCACCGGATATAACAACCGGGCTCGCATCGATCGAGGGGTAGTGAATCGGGCCGTCGATGCTAGCCGCATTTTCAGCGTGCGGAGCCGATGGAAGAGAAACAGGGGAAGGATTTATTTCGGGGAGCTGAGCTGGACCGCCAGATGGACCAGCTTCTGGACCATCGGATGAGGGCCCACCAATGTTACTTTCTTCATGACTGGAGATATTTGTGGAGGCGGCTGATGAGCTCGTGCCTGCTGCATAGGTATCGACAGGTGGCGGTCTTTCGTGCGAGGCGGATTGAAGTGAGGCGTTAATGGCCATGGCTAGTTCTTCGTCTTCGGAAGCTGGAGGTGCAGTCGCTGGAGCACTTGAGGATTGGTTGTTGAATGGAAATAACGGATGCACCGCCTGTTTTTACAAAATTAATCCAATTCCTTAAATAGAAGTAAATATGAACAAGGAAGTGTTTGTTTTTGGACTCTTGAGACCCAGTTTTAGATTTCCATTTTTTTTAAACAAGTTCTTGAAAATCCTAATCCTAAATCTCACCGATAAAGACAATTTCTGACGTAACGCCTATTAACCTATTCAAAATAAAGTATTAACATAAATTTCATCATTACACATTTACACAAAAATAAATTAACATCCTATCCATAAAAACATAATAAAATAATACAACATCCACTAACCACACATGATTTGACATTAAAAAGTAAAGTCCTCTTTTCAAAACTCCAAACAAACATGGATTTTACTATTTCATTTGGACTTTCAAAATCAAATCCCAGTCTAGAAACCACGAAAATAGGTAGTAAACTTTCTTGAAATTACAGCTAGTGCAAATTCTTTTACCTGTGGAATTCCTTTGCATGCGCTGCAAAACCACTGCAATTGTTGTTTATCACTTTCGGTTACAGGTACGAGTTTTATTCGTGTACCTGCAAAGCCGCAACACCAAAAAATGACTAGTCAGATTAAGTTGTAACACATGTTGAACACAATTACCCAGAAAACTACAATAGCCCCACCTATTCACATCTGTTCGCTAACAGAAAGAAATATTTTGGTCGGGGGTTGCATACACTGACTACAATTTAATGCATTTACCATTCAACAGAACAGGAAAAAAAAAAAAAAAGCATTTGTTTAGAGTATTTCCTAGGGTAACATTTTAATGTTATCACAAGATATTCCAACTGCCCAAGAACTGTATGTTTCTGTCTCGTTGCCTACTTTTTCTTTGTCGTCTTTGGGTCTGTGAATAAAGAATATATCCACGTGGAAACATACTAAGAAATAAGCAATTCAAGATATAATCCAGGGTTAATTACACAAAATACCCTTGAGGTTTTGACTTAATTATAAGAAAACCCAGCTAACCTTCAAATTACAAAACTACCCTTCAGATTTTACCCTGTCTTGCATTTACATCCTTCATAAACAAAAAAAATATCAAAAAACCCTTCATATTAATATAAACATTACACTTAGTCCCTTAGTTTTAACACTAAATCAAACATCCGGGGCACTTTCTGTAAATTTGAAACTTTTTTTTTGATTAGGCCAAACCTCAAGGGTACTTCTGTAATTATCCCTATAATTTACGCCTCTTTCACAGTGGGTCTCTCAATGTTCTTAACATGGAGAAGGACCAGCCAAGAAACACCTTGGACATCTCAACACGAATCCATTTTGATTGAGATGAATATCAAAGTTATCCAAGATTTCCCGAAAACTTGAATCAAGTCCCTTTAGTTTGAGCAAGTAACAAAATTCAATAGACTTACGCTTTGCCTCTTGGGAGGACTTAATAGCCCGCTTCCTTCTCCAGCGTTTTGGGACTATATATGCATAAAGATAAGAAGTGATCACCTGTCTACCATAAATTTTAATGCATTTTTACAGAATATATGAATAATAAAGTCGAGAAACTTACTTCTTGAAACATCAGCTATGATAGCTGCTGGATCAGGCTGATTAAAATTCGGTTCCTCTAGATTGGCCTTCCACAGTGGAACAATAGTACGTGGTTGGGCATCCTGATGAAACCGGTATAAATTCCAAAAGGTTAATTAGAAAGAAAAAAAAAAAACAGAGCTTTTTAAATCCGCCTATATAATTAAATAAATAAAACATTTCAAACACCCCCATTAGATTTGTAAAAATATTACAATTATCTCCCTAATTAACACAGAAATAAAAGATAGAAATTCTACATCACTATTATCGTGGATATTTATACAAAAATAACATTAAAATGCCAACAAACATAAATTAGGCACGTAATAACCTGTGCACCAGCATAGATTGCAAGCTCCAACTTGAAAGGCTTTCGAAGATTGCGTGAACCACAAGGCAAAATAACCACCCATCTGCATATTTATAAATATAAGATTTATACATTATCCCGCAATATATAACTCATCTAACTCAAAGAGAAAGGTTTTTAAAAAAAATCAACCGTAGGAGAGGGCAACGTCAAGGATAATAATAAAAAAAGAGGAGACAAATCGGAAAATTTTCCCCCTAAAGTTTCCTTCTCTTAGAAAATTAAAAATAGTCCATTATAGCCATATCGAACTTAGCATGCTTCCGATCAGAAATTAAATTATCCATTTATCCCTAAACAATTCGTACCTCTTTTTGACCAAAGTTGGGGAGGAAAAACTAGAAATTTAGGCAAGTTCAACCGTTTGTAAAGTTGAGGAGGTAAAATACAACAATTCTGACAAAAACTTGTGTACAACTTCCGTTAGGCAGGTCCCAAATTTTAGTTTTTAGTTTTTTAGGATTTCTTTTTGAGTTTTTTATTTAGTTTAGTTTTTTGTAGGGTTTTCCAATTTTTTAGGTTTTTTCTATTTTTTATTTTTCATTGTTTTTACGATTTTTAGGGTTTAAAATTTCTAGTTTTTTTTTTTCCTTCATTTTTTTAGGAATTTTAAAAAAAAAAATTTTTTTTTAGGATTGTGCATCAACAATTCAAAGTTTAGAGGGTAAATTCAAATTTTCCCAATAGTTTGGAAGGTTTAAGAAAATTATCTCTAAATAATGGGACCATCATAGATAGTAGTTTCAGTAAAGTATAAATAGGAGACTTTCTTGCCTAGTTGCCTGATGCCCATCAACAAAAAAAAAAGGAATCGCTTCGTGCAGCAAACAACATGCTAAGCTACCATAAAATTAAAAATAAAATAAAAATCAAAAGAAAATTGAAACAAACAATCCATAGAAATTGTACTCACACTTTTCTCGAAAGCAGCTGTGGAGCGAGAAGCTCCAGAAAGCCTGGTCCATAAAGTTCGCGCAGCCAACCAGAGAACAAACATACATGCGCCTGAGCAAAGCAACGAAAAGGTTAATTTTACTTTAATTTGTTCAATAAAAAGATAATGCATTCGAGCAATAAACAATACCTCAATTGCTCGGACAACATTACTGTATCCTTTGGCTCTGGCAACGTCGAGAGGAGTTTGACAATCATCATTCATCACTAGCGCATTTGCTGATATTTCCAACAGAAATAATTATTATTATTTTTTTCGGGGAAAAAAAACCCAAAAAAAAAAAACAGAGAAACACAAGAAAATCACAGCAGTGTTACACACACCTCCAAGTGAGAGGAGCAACTTCACAGTCTGCTCAAGGCCTCTTTTTGCAGCATGATGCAGAGGTGTTCCAGCATGCCGACCTTAAACGAAAATCAGCGAAGGATTAGGAATCCAACAAAACAAAATTAAATTAATTAATTAATTAATTATGAAACCATGCTGAGAAAAATGCGATATATCAATCATCTGATTCGTAACATGCACAACAGATAATAATAATAATTATTATTATTATATTAATAAAAATAAAAAGAACTAAAAAAGAACTGATCACACATTTATTTCCAATTTTCTTGAATAAGCAAACACAAGAATGAGGATAAGCTCCAAAAAATCACCTGGACGATAAGCATTGACATTGGCACCCAATTCTATCAAAACTTTTGCAACATTATAAAGCTCCGCATTCATGCAAGCTACAATTAGTGGTGTTTTTCCTTCACTATCCATCCACTGCCACCACAATCACCATTACAGAGGGAAAAAAAAAACATAAATCCCAATTCCGAAAGCGTGAAAAAAAGTTGCACAAGCAGGTTTAAACATTGTATTACGCGATTACTAATATACAATCTGTTCTGCGGAGTAACTTCTACAATATGAAATACACAAGTTGAGTAGGTACTTAATGCTCTTGATATATAATAAGACAACAATTATACAAAAATGGGCGACAAAAACAAACATAATCGAGAATTTTTACAAGGTGAATATATAAACACAAAACACGCATAATAATTCACATATTATGAACAAAACTCAGAAAAAATACGTACCTCGAGGCCAGCGCCTTCCCTTCTGAGAGCTTTGATACCTTCAACATTTCCATAATTGACTTGCTGATACAACAATTCATCCTTCGATTGCTGTTGTCCCATTCTTCCAGATCAATTAGGTTAAATTATTTACTCTTAAAGGGTAAATAATTATTGGAAAAGAAGAGGGTGTTGTAGAGAGGAGAAAACCCGTTTCGAGTTTTGCTCTAACACCCAAATGAAATCTGAAATTGTGGGGTCAGAAATTGAAACCATTTGGGGATTTCAGGGGTTACTTCGGAAAGAAGGAAAAATTATAGATTAGCCAAAGTGTTGACTATAGGCACTGGCGTTTTTAACGCGGTTTGTACATTTTTTTTCTTGTTTCCTTCTGGAAACTAGTTAGATTTTGGAGGAAAAGATAAATACTTTTATGGCAAAAAATCATACTTTTATGGACGCTCCTTTGCTGTTTTAGCATCTTGTAGAATAATCAACTATTAAACGATTTACCCTTATTAAAATGTTATTTCCGTTTTCTATGAAAATAAACTTTATTGGAATGGCCAAGAATAAAGGTACAAAATTGTCTAAAAAATATAGACCAATAAGTATTACGAACCATTTATTTAGGCCAAGTCTTAGGTTAAATAATCATATATTTTAAATAAAATTCATACTTTTCGATACAATGTATAGTAATTGAGTTCTTGTTGAAGGAATGAGAATATTTCATGTAAGTCTTGTATTATACAGTTTGACAACAATTTTGATGCTTCACAAAACATAATGTGTACGGGTTGATTCGACTTTTGTTACTAAATAAACTTTTAAATTTCCTTTTAAAATGCATATGTAATAATCCAATATGTATTTAAGAAAAATATTGTAAAGGAGATATACAACATAATATAAAAATATTCAAATCAATAATAAATAAATTACTATAAGTGAACTTTTAACTCTACAGAGTAGAGCCAAACATTAGGGGAATGTTTGGAAACTCATTCTAAATATACTTTTGGGTTTAGAAGTCCATTTTGAGAAATAATTATACCACTTTTATAAATGATATATAAATGTGCTTTTACCAAACATTTTTTTAAAGTACATAAGCACTTATTGGAAAAGCCCATGTTGAAAAGTTCATTTTGTGAATGGACTTTGAATACAAAAGTTACTCCCTCGACTCTGAAGATGGTCTAATAATTATCAGTTAATTTTGTACTCTTGTTCCCCCCCCCCCCCCCCCCCCCCCTTTAGATTTATTTTTCTTTTAACATCCTAATTCTAGGCAATTTTCTTTAACACGTTAGGCCCAAAGCAAAGCGGATAATACATATTAAACAGATACAAGCAACCCCATCCCAAGAAACACTTCATTAGAACATAAGTTTTACAGCTCACCTAGGAAAAAAACAAAAAAAGGAAACAAGAATTATGAGGCTCTCTGAGATTCTTCATTACTTTAAATGCAGGTTTTGTAGTCACACCTATCTTTGCTAAGTTTTACTCCCTCTATCAAGTCTAAAGTAGCAAATATGTATGTATATATAAATATATATAATCCTATGAAAAACTAGCAGCCTCAGTACTATCTCTATTTTCCTGTGTTGCTTGGCTATCTTCAGTTGGAGCTGATTCTGATGTCCTATTTGGTCTTGCAGGAGTGTACCTTCTCAGCAGCCTGTCCTTATTTTCTTTCCACCATTCTTCTGCCTGATGCTCATCAAACCTTCTCTTGCTGTTGTAACAAATAATCAAACATGTGTAGATTAGAAACATACGGCGGAGGGGGGCGAGATTGTAAATATGTGAGGGGGGCGATGGCCCCTACCAGCACACTCTCTCTCCGTCCAAACAATGTTAAATAATTTTTAAAAAATATATTGAGAAATTGAACCAAGCCAGGGCCGAAATACAAGAGGAATTAAATACTCTCCAACGTACCTGAATCGCACACGCTTGAAGATCTTGGAACCATTTGCAAGTTGGACGAGTGTTACATAAACTCCGGGTTCAAATTGTTCAATCACTTCCCTTTGTCCCTCAACCGATCCACCACGAGGAGTCCCGGAGCCGTTTTCTGCACTCGATTGACTTGTACCTTGTGCATCAGAGACGGATGCTTCATTAGTTTCATTTGGAGTGCCATCGACATTCTGGGACGTATCCTGAACAACGGCATTGACATTATTATCTTCTATTCTATGATCTTCGTTGTGTTTCGAATGATTGTGCTGGTCATCAAATGCAGAGTTATCTTCAAATGCTTGAGCCCCGACTTTGTCCAGAAACGATTCGACTTGAGCTTGCATGCTTTTGAAAGACTCACTTTCTGATATCTCAGGCGGCAACTTGTCTGTAATTTCCTTCAGCTGGAAAAACACAAACAAGATGTTAATCCAAATACTTAACGTGTGTATAATTACAAAAACTACCACCTAGCTTTATAGTATAATTACAAAAAACTCTATTTATCTTTCAAAATTACAATTACTCCATTGGAGTTTGTGTTTACCTGACAAATAAAACAGAAACAATTGTCACGGGGTATTTGTAATTTTGGGAGATAATTGATTTTATATATATATATATATATATATATATATATATGTTTATGAAGAAAAACTGTTGGTAAATGTGAAGAAAATTTAAATTGTAGGTAAATTTGTCGTCGGTAATTATTTACCAATAAAATCTAAAACTGTCGGTAAGTACCTAATTTCTGGCGGTAAATTGAAAAACTGTTGGTGATATGTCCGTATAATTTGAAGGGATTTTTTTTTTTTTTGTCGTCAATTGTAAATTTTAGTGACAAAGCAAATTTTGTCACTAAACAGTTTGTTGTAGTGAAAGTTGGATAATAAAATAATTGCAACAATTTGATTACTTGATCTGTGATGATCTTGACGGCTCGCATGGCTCTAGCGCACATCGAAGATCTATCCGCAGCCAATGCATTCGCTGCCTCGGCAGTTTCCTTCAACTTCTGAATCTCCGCATCTCGAACTTCACTTTTTTGTTTCAAACTCTTAATCTAATAACAATAAACCCAAAAACAAATAAAATTCAAACAATAGCAAACTTCAAATCAAAGCATTAAAATAATAATCATAATAATAATAATAATAATAATAATAATAATAATAATAATATAAAATAATAAAATAATAAATAAATGAATGAATAAATATATCTGTACTTGGCCATGCAGTTTGGAAACTTCTTGGGTCAAAATATCGTTCGTCTTTTTCAAAGTATCAACAACGCCCCTCGAGAAAGCTGGAGCTGCAGATCGTGGAGGACTCGGTCTCCTCGAGTACGGCGAAGCAGGTCTCGAATTCGACTGATACGGTGTCATAGGCTGCTGCTGAGGTTGTGGTGACGATGTAATAACGGGCTTCAAAGCATATTGAAGAGCGCTAAGCGAACTTGGGAAAGCGATATCCTTCAGCTGCAACAATGACGGAACTTGTGAAGCTCGCACAATGGAATAATTATCCGACCTCTGTCCCGTGCTTCCCGACTTAACTTCCAGGTACTTGACCGGCTCCACGGTAGGCGACAGCAAAACCCGCGAAATTCTTATATCTGGGCGGGACCCGAAATCAACCGACCCACGGTGAACGGATTGTCTCCGGTTTATCGTCGCCGCAGTCCCCACCTCGGCCGCCTTTTTCAATTTCGAGTAACAAGAATCACAAACCCTGTGCGGTTTCCCAGGCGTCGGGGCCAGAGCCGCTTTCATCGCCTTTTTCGAACTGCATGAATGGCAATGGACGAGCCCACAGTTATAGCAGTTGTGCCGTTTCCGAGTAAAACCGAACGCCTGTCTGCACGCGGTGCAAACGGATTGATCCGCCCCGGAGACCCATTTGTGGATGCATATGCACGCCGTGTAGTTCGACCCGCACGCGATGTTCCTCACGTGCCGGTCCTTGAGGGCCTCGACTAGCGTCGGGGAGTTTCGATCATCGATGTCCCCGTGCCCTAACCGCCCGTTCGCTCCCCTTCCCCATGTGAACACCTCGTTTCGCAATGTTAGTACGGCGACGTGGTAGGCCCCGCACGAGATTTGCTCCACGAATTCGCCCACGAGGCGTTCTTGCACTAAAATGGGTGATTTCCCGTCAGACTGTGGGTTGCCAAGCTGGCCGTACGCGTTGCTTCCCATAGTAAAGACGTGGCCCGAGTTCGTAAGCGCGATCGTCATGTTGGCCCCACAAGCCAGCTGCTGAATGTTATAGTCTATAAGATTAGAAACACACGTCGGGAGGAGATAAGCCTCCTTATTCCCGTGGCCCAGCCGGTACTTATCCCCATCGCCCCACGTGAAGAGCTTTCTAGAAGCCACGTTCGGGCCCGCCTGGTTCGAGACCTCGATAATCGCGGCGGTGTGCCAAACGCCGCACGAGACAGCCACGGCTTTCAACCCGCTCAACGATTGGACCTCCTTGGGGTATGTCACGCTCTCGCGGTCCCCGTGTCCTAATGCTCCGAACATCCCGTCCCCAAACGTAAATAATTTCCCCGATGAGGTGGCGAGGGCCGAGTGCCAGGTGCCGCACGCGACCGACAAGACCTGAAGCCCTTCCAAGGAACCGGAGACCCGTTTCGGTATCCAATGGCTGACGTCGTTCCCATGGCCGAGGAGTCCGACGTTGTGGGTCCCGTCGCCCCACGTGTACAAGTCGCCGGACGCGGACAACGCGCACGTGTGGAACTCACCGCACGAGACGAAGTCGACGTTCGTGACGGCCAAAGACTCCACTAACCTAGGACGGCTAAAGTCCTTCTCGATCCCGTGCCCCAATCTCCCACCAGATTCCTCTCCCCATGTAAAGACCTCGCCCTGCCTCGTGACGAGGGCGATGTGGCAGACCCCACAAGCTATCTGATGAACGTCGATGACTATGTTCGTTTCCAAGGGTTTTGGGATCAGGACGTCGTTTTTGGTCGGGATCGGGTTGCCAGTCCCGTCGGTGGCGACCCCGTCGGACCAGATTTCTCCCCAGAGATAGATATCGCCGAGCGATTCTATGTCGTCGGGCCCGGAGCCCTGGCTCGAACAGCTGGGCGTGCTCGAGACGCTAATTCGGAAACCATCGGCGCCGCTCGTTCTTAGTTGCATGTTGGCGCTTTCAGACCCCACATGTGAGCTTGAGCTGACGGAGTTATTGTCGCGGTAACTGTAGTCAGTGGTGAACTTGGCACGCGAGATGCTTGACGTTAAATCTAGTGTTGCTCCGAATGGACGGTTTTCTTGAGGGGTGTCACTGGTACCATGCAACTAAGGACAGATTAAAAACATAAGTTCACATTTTGGTACTTGAGCACTTTTCCCATGTTCTACATGAGCAAAATTGCAAAATAGCCACAGGGCAAATTTTGACATCTTTGGCGGCTAGTTCACGTGGCAAAAAAAAACTAAAAATTTATATTAAAAAATAGAAATTGATAAAATCTATTTTTTTAATATGTAAAAAAGTATTCATTTTTTTCCCTTTTTTTCGCGAAATTGTGGTAAAATGCTTCTTTTCTTCTTCTTCTTTTTAAGTTACTAGTATAAATTGCCACCAGGTATATTTAGTAGTATTATGTTGACACCCCCTGCGATACATTTTATATAGCGATTAAAATAGAAGATATGCAGATCTTGATAAAAACAAATATGTATTACTATGAAAATTAGATGGAAATAGAACTTACATCATAAATTTCACTTCTAGTACGCCTATTACGTGTTTGGCCAGTTGATATTAAAGCCTTGAGGCCAGCAAGCCAGACCTCGGATTCAACTTTGTCCTTGCAGATCTACAAAGGAGGAAAAGTGTCAATTTGTGAGCTAAGAAGTTGTAATTAAAAGCACAATGTCATATTTACTTTTAAATTAAAGAAAAAACAAACTGACCAAATCGAGTGATCTTTCCCCGTTATTATAAATCAATGAAAATGACAAGTAATCCTTCTCTGGGCGCAAAAATCTTTTAAAAACAGGCTGAAATAAGACGAGACAAGTTTTATTCAATTAATCAATACTAACCAAAAACACGATTATGTCATATTTACTCAAAAAGAGATTTTTGCGGACTCACGGTTCTCTGTCCAGGAATAATCCGTGTTACTGAAGACAATGTCAAATGCCTTTCTGCTCCATGGGAATACCAGATTAATGTTGCTTCATCCTGGAAAAGTTGGAAACAGCATTAAATCTCGGGTTATTTAAACACACTCACACTTTCTTGTCGAAATTAGAGTTGAAACATATTATTGCTTACTGGAGAAAGTCTGAATGTACAAAACTTAGGCTTCCCTTTTCTGCTGTACTTGATTAATTGTGTCCCTTTCTTCAGAGCAATCAGTGCCTTTGTGAAACAAATAAAATTCCATAAGGAGATAAAGGTCTAAACGATCCACATTTAATTTGAAAAATATCACAAATGGTATAACAATCAATGTTACAGTCCAACTCTCTCGACAATGTTTTGAGCCACTTACGCGGCTAAAGACAGTCATTTTCTTTTTATTTGTATAATGTGTATAGTTGTTATTCTTAAAAAAATAGTTGGAAAAAAGAAGAGTGTTTGTAAATAGAAGCTAAAAAGTTGAATAAAGTAAGAAGAGAGTGTTTGATGAATAAGTTGTCAAAGTGCTTTATTTCTGCATAAGATCGAACCCAAAGCGCAATCAGTAATCTAAATCACAATTCCCCCTGCTTTTAGATTCTAATTAAATTATGCGTGTAGAATCAAAAGTTAGGAATTGAAAATACTGCTATTTTTTTTCAACCAAAAGTTGACAATCACTTTTTCCAGCTTTTGTAGTGTTTGCAAATACTCCCTGAATAGGCACATACTCGAAAATGCAATCTGTAAACACGAACGACACAGATAACCTCGTTGATCCAACATGGGCTTCGAAAATCAAACACATCGTGAGAATTACATACACGATACATACAAGCTCCCAGTAGTCCTACCACACGAGATTTTAGGAGTTGAAAAAAAACAGAGAGAGAAACAGGGTTTACCTGGTCAATGTCACGATCAGGGTTGCCATAACTAGCAGGATCTGCCATTCCATCTGAAACAAATCTTAGGTATCCACCGTAAGAACCTACTTATCGTCCCAACCATCCGTGTAGTCTTCATAGATGATGCCAATGCACAAATATCTTGTGGCCAATCATCAACTTCCTACGAAAAAGCAAACGATCGAACAGATTATTAAACTAAATCCCTAATTTTCAATTTCCCCCTTTCCTTTTTTCTGGGAAAAAACAAATGTGTATTTTGCTTGGCACTTCGATTGGCTGGTATTAGTACTGATTCACTTAAGATTCAACGGAAAAAATCGGGAAATTGAGCGGATTCATGGTGTCTTTCTGGAAAATGATGTGAAATGGGTTTGCGCAGTTGGGTGATCATCAGACGCACCAGAGAGAGAGGGAGAGAGTTGAAGAGAGAGAAAGTAACACGAGTTTAGGAGGACGTTGGCAGCAAAAGAGAGTTGGGATGCGAATTTGGCGCGCTTGTTTGTCCACTCTAACTACCTTATAATTAAAACTCTTACCCTTAATCATAGCCCAAAATTTACTCTTCCCCATGGTTTTTTAATTAACGAAATCTAAAACTTAGAATAGTTAAATAAAAGCCTTATTGATCAATTGATTTATTATCTCACCATCTTCTATTTTAAGATTGGTGCTTCATCTTAATTTTATCGGATAATCGAAAAACCATTATTTATATGTTATCACTTGTCTCATGATGGTACAAGAAAATTAATATTTTTCAGTGGATTTTTAATTTGCTCGACAACAAAATTACCATCGAGATTTGTCTTTGTACTTTGATGTCCCATTATTAGGGTTGTCGGGTTCGTTTATTCTATTCTTACTTGTCTAACTTAGCCCACTTTGCTTACCACCTCATCCAGAAGCCATCGCCCACGCATGTGGGCGCCCTTCTCGAAACTCCCCACTTTTATTTCAACTAGTTGAGACGGTTGTGCCACGAATGAGCCATAGTGGGATAAAATTTAGCCTTCATGGACTTCTCAAAATATAAACGAGGGGCCCAACAACAGTATTTCTACAAAATAAAATAATTTAATTAATACAAAATTATTGTATACAATAAAACTAAAAATATATACTTGTGTTGCAAATGAAAATATTAGTTAATTATCAGAAACTCGGGCTACCATAACTCACTAGGAGATTAGTGGATATGTTTGTATTCCCATCCATCGGGGTACATGAACCTCGTGGGTCACTTGAAGAATCGTAGGTAATTCGGGCGAGTAGCTGCGCTACCTAATAAAATTTATGATTAATTAGAGCAATATATTAACATCAAAAAATTTATTAAAATTAATTGAACATTAATTTAAATTTACATACTTCGGAGGGACAACATGAACCTCGATCATACCAGAACGCGATGGCATGAGGCCTGTGGATGTACTAGTATCGGACGGGTGACTGGAACGATCGAAGGCGGAGTCCCTCCTAATAAGCCTATCATACATCGTCTTCATCATCTATCTAATGATGTGTTAAAGATGATGAACCAATAGAAGCACGACCTGAAGATGGGCCAAGAGAAGCACGGCCTGAAGATGGGCCAAGAGAAGCACGACCTCTAACCCTCATTTGAGAAACCATTAAAAATATAGCATATATGCACATTTGAATCGAGGTAAATGAATTAATATAGTTTCAAACTATATATGTATGCATCATTATATACTTAACCTGAACCGACGTTTTCATTATCTAGGTTATCATCAAACTCACCTTCGTCGTACCTTTATTGGTTAAAAACTCATCTTTTGTCTCCTCCTCTGCCTCGTCGATAAGTTCATCTGAGTCATTATCAACATGGTCAACATATAATTGGAAATCAACATTCTCTAATTGTATTGAATTGTGTATTTCTATAACATCCTCCTGAAATGATTGATTAGGCAACATAGGCTCGATAACTGTGTCTTTCGTTTAATTCATACCTTAATTTAGGAGTGTCTTTTGTTTTCCTTTAACATTCATAAACATGTTGAATACGTTATCAAATACATTTGTCTCTGTGTGCATAATATTTAGATTATATCGAGTCAAATTTTTGATCTCGTATGGTAATTATCAAACGATACTTCTTTTCTTACAACCACCTGAACTATCTATGTATCCCTTAACGCGCTACATCGACATGATTAACTTTCAGAAGTCTAAGTCTTTAAATCTCAGTCAAAATCTTCATTCCAGACCGGGCGCTTGGCGGCGGAATCTCCACCTTTCTGTTTTTCTGAAAGTTTCGTTTATCTTTTCAAAAAGGATGACCACAATCAATAAACTTTCGATAATAATCAAACTAAGATTGCTTCCCACTGACTTGAAAGTAATGCATGTGAACTTTCCATACAATATGGACTAGCCGTTCTCCCAACTATGCTCCAACCAGACAACATGGAGTAGGCGAAAAAATACTAATTATTTACATAAGGGCTGCCCGTAATTAAAAATATTTTTTAGCGATATCATATGAGGGTGCACCGACCGTCCATATTTGATTTAACTCGGTAATTAAAGGCTATAGAAAAATATCCAACTTATCCTTAGAATTTATGGGTATAGAAAAACAACACTTAAAAACACTTATTGATCTTCCATACACATCCATAGAAGCAAGTTGTATAGTGTGACTATCACTGTCCACGAGGAATATTGCACCCCAATACTTTCAAAAGGTTGAAAACCATTTCTACAAATGTACAATCTTACGTTTCAACTTTTCGCGGTAAACACTGTATGAGTTTGATTGAAATGTTTTTAGGCCTCTAAATCTGAATGGTGACGCATCACACCATCATCAACAACGTGTTCTGTTGCAAATGCGTACAACCTTTGCAAATGGGAAGTTAATGAAAAATAATACATCTTCTTCTACGCAACGCTGGCCTTCAATCGTTTTGTTTTTCCCTACTTAAGGGTTTAAACCGATTGTGATTACAAAACTAACAACTAGTCAAATTAGAATCGTCCCTCCAATAGATCATACATTTTTTCCGGAAACAATCTATCTTTTCGACCTATAAGCTCATGACCCTCAATATCTTTTTGTTATTTTAAAGTTATTTGGTAAATGATTATCTTTTAACACAATCTATTTGATTAAATCAAGTACTTGATCATAATACTTATGAGACATGCGATTTTATGACTTCATATTTATGAGACGAGCAATTAGAAACAACTGCAAATATTTTTCGCATCCAGGATATAAAGGTTGATTTTCAACTCTCAACATATCGTAGAACTTTTGGGACCACATCCAAGTTAGGACTGGATGCAACGTAAGATGATCCTCTAATGTGAATCTCAAGATCGACATGATACGTGGAGCAAAGATTTATTTAACCATGAAATGTCCAGATGTAGTAATCTGGTACGAATCAGTTTTAACGAGGTGAAACTTGATCTCATTTATATCGTGGTAACTACAATTCCTACGTTTAGTATGATTACAAGGACGCTTCAATTTTTTCATGTCCTTTATTGCATGATGCGTGAGTGAAAATTGAATTAAACTCTCCACCCCTTTCAAAAACTCTCTATTTGATACTAAATCTCAAAGGGGTTTAACGTAGAGTGTTTGGGTGTAGAAAGAAATAATACAATTGATCCATTAGTAAAATTGTAAATTTTGTTATTGGAGGGACAAAACCTCCTGGTCGGCACTAAATACCACATCATCACCGACGAATACAACATGTATATATATTTTTTCACTAATCATAACATGTTTATCAAACACAACATGCACGTGCCGATCAACAAAGCATTTCAAAAACCTCATCTCGCACATTTTAAAACTTTTTAAAATCAACATAGATTATTCAACCCTATATTTTGAAACAATTTCTAAATAAATTCAAAACTAACCGTAATTTTCGAAACCAACCACAATTATCTAATAATTATAATTTAGCCCTAAATTTTAAAATATTTGCTAAACAAATCTCAAATTAACCCTAATTTCCTAAATCATTATCTACAACTCAACCCTAGGTTTTGAATTAATTACTAAATAAAACCCATTCTCTTATCCCCAAAACCACCAACCCCTCCTGGAGAGATTTCCGGACCATTAGCCTCTATAGCACTTCTTATAAAATGCTCTCTAAGATTCTTAGCATGAGACTCAGTCTTCTCCTCCCCATTCTGATTAGCCCTGCCCAATCTAGCTTTATCAAAGGTAGAGTCATTACTGATAATATCTTAACTGCCAAGGAAGTAGTCCATGATTTCCCGATTTCCCCTAATAACCTCCTCATCAAACTGGACATGGAGAAAGCTTTCTACAGACTTAATTGGAATTTCCTCTTCCAAATACTCCTACAGTTTGGTTTCTCTCCTTTCACCAACCTCATCGCTAACTGTATCACCAACTGCTGGTTCTCTCTCCTCTCCAACGGTTCCGTGGTCGATTTCTTCCACCCTGAGCGCGGCATCCGCCAAGGGGACCCCCTTTCCCCTCTTCTCTTTGTCTTAGCTTCCGACTACCTCTCCTGAAGTCTTGATCGAACCTTGTCCACCTATCCTGATATGTATTTCTCGCAGAGAAAGAATATCAAAATCTCCCATCTAGCCTATGCGGACGATGTTCTCATCTTCCTCAATGCCACCTCTTCCAACCTCTTTCATCTTAACCGCTGTCTCGAGGATTATGAGGAATCCTCTAGTCAAAAGATCAACCCTCACAAGAGCAACTTCATCCAGCACGACCCTTCTCCCGAGCTCCCTGACCTCATTCAACGTGACACTGGCTTTTCTCAACAATCCCTTCCTATCACTTATCTCGGGGCTCCTCTTTGGAAGGGTGTCCAAACTCATGCTTTGTATGACACTCTCATCCACAAAATTAACTCTCGTATCAACTCTTGGAACCACCACCTCCTCTCTATCGGTGGTCGCCTCGAGCTCATTAAAACCACCCTCAACTCTATTGCCTTCTACTGCCTCCAGGTCCTTAACCCTCCTAAGAGTGTTGTTACCTCCTTGAAAGACTCTTTAATCGCTTTCTCTGGGGCTCCACTGATAATCGCTCCAGAATCCACTGGGCCTCCTGGGATAAACTATGCTACCCAACCGAAGAAGGGAGCTTAAGTAGTCGTAATCTTTCTGATATTTCCCGTGGAACCGTCGTCAAACTTTGGTGGCGGTTTCGCACCTCCCATAATATTTGGTCTGACTTCCTCCACAAAAAATATTGCTCGAGGCTCCACCCCATGGTCATAAAGCCTAATCCTAATGACTCTCCTTCCTGGAAACATCTTTGTAATACTAGTGCTCTTTACGACTCCTGGATCCATTGGCTCACTGGAGACGGATCTCCTTCCTTTTGGCATCACCATTGGTGTGATTTCAGACCCCTCTCTGACTACCTCCCAGCCGGTTCCAAACCTAGTTCCACCACTAAAGTCCTCCTTTCACATGTCTGGACGACTATTGGGTGGAATAGGCCCAAAATCCTATCTCTTCTCCCCCCTGACATATGTGATCACATACTCACCTTACCCACTCATAATCCCTCTTCACCCCCGGTTTGGAAACTTTCCTCTAATGGCAAATTCGCTTTCAAGAGCATGTGGTAGGAGATTCCACTACAAAAAATAGCAGTTTTCCGAGGGACAAACCGACGGAATCGATTTCCCTCGGAATTTTCCGAGGGAAAAACCGAGGGGAATAAACTTCCCTTGGAATTTCCCTCGAATTTTTGGCGCCAGTATTTCCCGCCATGATTTTCGAGGAAAAAAATGACGGTTTTTGCGAGGGAATTAATTCCGAGGGATTTATTCCCTCGGAAAACCGAGGGATCTTTGCTTCCCTCGGTTTTATTCATTAATTTTTTTAAATATTAATTGAATTTCCGAGGGAATACAATTTCCCTCGGAATAATTCCGAGGGATCACAGATTCCCTCGGAATGAATCCGAGTGAGACTGTATTCCCTCGGAAATTTAACTAATATTTAAAAAAAATTAAAAAATAATTAAAATCGTAAAAAATAGAAAAAAATAATAAAAAATAGGATTTATTTCTTGGACGCCTAGGCGCACCCTCCCCGCCTCGGTCGTAATTTTTTGGGTTTTGTTTCTATTTTTTACTATTTTTTTGGATTTTTTTTCTATTTTTCTATTTAAAAAATAGGCATGGTAATTTTCTATGCTTCTCCTCACCGTCCGTACAAGTTTGGACTCTTCTCTCTCCTCAAAACTGCTTCTCCACCAATCACCTCTACGTAAGTTTCTATGCTTTCATTTTCGATACAATATTATTGCAATTTAGTCTAACAGCTATAGGGTTAAATTATTATTAGTCATGTGAAAATCACAAATTGCCAAAAAAATAAAAGACAGAATAGCATAACTTTGTATATAAATAAATATATTTTATTTTAGCCTCTTAAATTATTAAAGATCGATTTTGCTTATAATGGAATTCTCCAAAAAAACCAAAAAAAATAAGAAAAATTAGTAAAAATAGAAACAAAACTCGAGAAATTACTATCGGGGCGGGGAGGGGTGCGCCTCGGCGATCCGGAAATAAACACTATTTTTTTTCTAATTTTTTCTATTTATTTCGATTTTTTTTTTATTTTTTAAAATTTCCGAGGGATTCTGAATTCCCTCGGAAATATAAAAAAATAAAAAAAATCGAAATAAATAGAAAAAAATAGAAAAATCGTAAAAACGAAACCGATCCTATCATCTTAGGCACGTGGGGTGGTTTTGACCCCAAATTCGATCGTAAAATACCAACGAGCACGTGTTTACCCTCACGTGTCATGGGGTTCGACCAACAACGAGATACGATTGATCAATGAACTCCTTCGGTTGGAAACATGAAGCGACGTAGCGTCTTGATTTTTCGATATTGGAGGAGGTGTGCGTCTCGGCGTCGTGGAACCACCCGGGGGTCGGGCGTCTATCGTTAAGTACGCGTTTTCTATTTTTTTTCGATTTAAAAAAAATTGAAAAAAAGCCCCCAAAAATAGAAGAATTAGTAAATAATAAAAACGAATCCCATCATTTCACGACCGTGGTGGGGAGGGGTGAGCCTCGACGTCGTGGAACCACTGACGTTGGGCGTCGATCGTCCGCACGCATTTTCTATTTTTTTTCGATTTTATATGAATAATGGAAAAAAACCAAAAAAAATAGAAAAAATAGTAAAAAATAGAAACAAAACTCGAGAAATTACGACCGGGGCGGGGAGGGGTGCGCCTCGGCGATCCGGAAATAAACACTATTTTTTTTCTAATTTTTTCTATTTATTTCGATTTTTTTTTTATTTTTTAAAATTTCCGAGGGATTCTGAATTCCCTCGGAAATATAAAAAAATAAAAAAAATCGAAATAAATAGAAAAAAATAGAAAAATCGTAAAAACGAAACCGATCCTATCATCTTAGGCACGTGGGGTGGTTTTGACCCCAAATTCGATCGTAAAATACCAACGAGCACGTGTTTACCCTCACGTGTCATGGGGTTCGA
>BMAC01000063.1:311289-364755 GCA_014905375.1 Phtheirospermum japonicum | reverse complement strand
CTTCCCTTGGAATTTCCCTCGAATTTTTGGCGCCAGTATTTCCCGCCATGATTTTCGAGGAAAAAAATCGACGGTTTTTGCGAGGGAATTAATTCCGAGGGATTTATTCCCTCGGAAAACCGAGGGATCTTTGCTTCCCTCGGTTTTATTCATTAATTTTTTTAAATATTAATTGAATTTCCGAGGGAATACAATTTCCCTCGGAATAATTCCGAGGGATCACAGATTCCCTCGGAATGAATCCGAGTGAGACTGTATTCCCTCGGAAATTTAATTAATATTTAAAAAAAATTAAAAAATAATTAAAATCGTAAAAAATAGAAAAAAATAATAAAAAATAGGATTTATTTCTGGGACGCCTAGGCGCACCCTCCCCGCCTCGGTCGTAATTTTTTGGGTTTTGTTTCTATTTTTTACTATTTTTGGATTTTTTTTCTATTTTTCTATTTAAAAAATAGGCATGGTAATTTTCTATGCTTCTCCTCACCGTCCGTACAAGTTTGGACTCTTCTCTCTCCTCAAAACTGCTTCTCCACCAATCACCTCTACGTAAGTTTCTATGCTTTCATTTTCGATACAATATTATTGCAATTTAGTCTAACAGCTATAGGGTTAAATTATTATTAGTCATGTGAAAATCACAAATTGCCAAAAAAATAAAAAGACAGAATAGCATAACTTTGTATATAAATAAATATATTTTATTTTAGCCTCTTAAATTATTAAAGATCGATTTTGCTTATAATGGAATTCTCCAATTTCCGAGGGATTCTGAATTCCCTCGGAAATATAAAAAAATAAAAAAAATCGAAATAAATAGAAAAAAATAGAAAAATCGTAAAAACGAAACCGATCCCGGGGCGGGGAGGGGTGCGCCTCGGCGATCCGGAAATAAACACTATTTTTTTTCTAATTTTTTCTATTTATTTCGATTTTTTTTTTATTTTTTAAAATTTCCGAGGGATTCTGAATTCCCTCGGAAATATAAAAAAATAAAAAAAATCGAAATAAATAGAAAAAAATAGAAAAATCGTAAAAACGAAACCGATCCTATCATCTTAGGCACGTGGGGTGGTTTTGACKCCAAATTCGATCGTAAAATACCAACGAGCACGTGTTTACCCTCACGTGTCATGGGGTTCGACCAACAACGAGATACGATTGATCAATGAACTCCTTCGGTTGGAAACATGAAGCGACGTAACGTCTTGATTTTCCGATATTGGAGGAGGTGTGCGTCTCGGCGTCGTGGAACCACCCGGGGGTCGGGCGTCTATCGTTAAGTACGCGTTTTCTATTTTTTTTCGATTTAAAAAAAATTGAAAAAAAGCCCCCAAAAATAGAAGAATTAGTAAATAATAAAAACGAATCCCATCATTTCACGACCGTGGTGGGGAGGGGTGAGCCTCGACGTCGTGGAACCACTGACGTTGGGCGTCGATCGTCCGCACGCATTTTCTATTTTTTTTCGATTTTATATGAATAATGGGAAAAAAACCAAAAAAAATAGAAAAAATAGTAAATAATAGAAACAAAACTCGAGAAATTACGACCGGGGCGGGGAGGGGTGCGCCTCGGCGATCCGGAAATAAACACTATTTTTTTTCTAATTTTTCTATTTATTTCGATTTTTTTTTTATTTTTTAAAATTTCCGAGGGATTCTGAATTCCCTCGGAAATATAAAAAAATAAAAAAAATCGAAATAAATAGAAAAAAATAGAAAAATCGTAAAAACGAAACCGATCCTATCATCTTAGGCACGTGGGGTGGTTTTGACCCCAAATTCGATCGTAAAATACCAACGAGCACGTGCTTGCCCTCACGTGTCATGGGGTTCGACCAACAACGAGATACGATTGATCAATGAACTCCTTCGGTTGGAAACATGAAGCGACGTAACGTCTTGATTTTCCGATATTGGAGGAGGTGTGCGTCTCGGCGTCGTGGAAACCACCCGGGGGTCGGGCGTCTATCGTTAAGTACGCGTTTTCTATTTTTTTTCGATTTAAAAAAAATTGAAAAAAAGCCCCCAAAAATAGAAGAATTAGTAAATAATAAAAACGAATCCCATCATTTCACGACCGTGGTGGGGAGGGGTGAGCCTCGACGTCGTGGAACCACTGACGTTGGGCGTCGATCGTCCGCACGCATTTTCTATTTTTTTTCGATTTTATATGAATAATGGGAAAAAAAACCAAAAAAAATAGAAAAAATAGTAAATAATAGAAACAAAACTCAAGAAATTACGACCGGGGCGGGGAGGGGTGCGCCTTGGCGACCCGAAAATAAACCCTATTTTTTTCTAATTTTTTCTATTTATTTTGATTTATTTTTATTTTTTTTATTTTTTAAAATTTCGAGGGAATTCATAATCCCTCGGAATTCCGAGGGATTTTTGAATTCCCTCGAAAATAAATTAAAAAAAATAATAACCGAGGGAATGAAACCCTCGGTATTCCGAGGGATCTCTGTTCCCTCGGAAAATTTTAACCTAATTAGCAGCCCTGGCCGCCCGCTTTCTTCTTCTGCGCAGAAAAAAAGAAAGAAAAGATAGAGAAGAGAAAGAGAGAAGAAGAGAAAGCTTGCTCGCCGCCGCCCGCCACCGCCGCCCCAGCCCGCCACCGCGTCCAGCCGCCGCCCACTCGCACAGGCCCCTGCCGCTCGCTGCTCGCCCGAGCCGCTCGCCGCATTTGGCTCGCTCGCCCCAGCCGCGTCCAGCCGCCTCAGCCGCTCGCCCCAACCACCCCAGCCACTCGCCGCCTCAGGACGTCGCCAACCGCCCGCTCGCCGCCAACCCAGCCCATCGTAGCAAGCGCAAGCGGCTCGCCGCCCCCAGCCGCTCGCCGCCACAGCCGCTAGCCGCCCCCAGCCCAATGTAAGTTTCAGTAGTTTTTTTTTTGTTTTAATTTTTTTAATATTATTTTTACATATTAATCTTGTTTTTAATTTGTAATAATAGATCAATTTAGTGTTTTAATTTATGTTTTGTGGTTAAATTTAGGGGTAGTTTTAGAATTAAATTTAGGGTTAAATTTAGCGATGACCTGTATTCGAGTGATGTGTGGCTCTTTACAGACAACGTGTCTACTTCACAATCTACCTAACTAGAAGCAATCTTGTATTAGGGTTTGCTTTCAAATTTAGGGTTTATTCACACATTATACTGTGTATATATTGTTCATGAATGGGAGGCCGTGGTGATCGGCCGGGGTTAAATTTTGTTTATATATAATATTGCCATTGGTGTTGTTGGTTGTATACCGTCGGATGTTGGCGTGGGTTACGGCGCCGGCCGGGAGGTTTTGTCCCTCCAATAGCAGGTTTTCAAATTTTATTTTTAAAAACGTGATAGGGTGTCACAGGATTTTATTTAAGTTTTCAAAATATTTTCAGAAAAATGTGACGGTGGTAATTGCTTATTTGGAGCCTTGGCAAAGTGACGCGATGCATATAAATCACTTGTTTTAGAATTGATAACATATTGAAAATTTTGAAACGAAGTTTCGAATTATTCCAAATATTCCTTAGACCCGTTTGAAATTTAGTATCAAATATAGAGTTTGATACTAAATTTCGAATTGTCCCATTTTTGGACAGTTTGAGAATGTGACTTGTAGTATGGTTATCTTATGTGTATATTTTTTTTCTTTAGTTTTGAAATTTCGGTTTCTGCTTCTCTCGAATTGTTCTCGGGTGCACTGAAATATACGTGCACTACGAGAACCGGGGGGAGATGCTGCCGAAATTTTGAATCTAAGAAAAATACATATGTTAAGATAATACATACTACTAAAATGTCATGTTCTTGAATGGGATAGAAGCCTTACCAATTATAAATCGAATTCACCRATTCTTCTCGTAATGCTGCCGAAATTTTGCCACCTTCTTTAAATCTAGACACGCTTGACACTCAAAAATCTTAGGATGAGTTCCGATCGTAGTTGGATGTACGAGCGAATCGAAGACGGCTATTTATCCTCAAAATTCACGGATGGATTTGAGAGTTTTATTAAGTTTGCGCAAGTGAATTCTGCTCACAAGGACGGACAGAGACTGAAATGTCCTTATAATCGTAGCAGATGTAGGAATAGAATCTACTTGGACGTCGATGAGATTAAGTACCACCTAGCGAAAAATGGGTTCGTGCCGAATTACTATAGATGGATTTACCACGGAGAAACCCGGCTCGACACCTCTGATCATCTTCAGGATTTTCATGCTGGAGGACCCTCTCACATCCCTTCTGAGAAATCATCAAATCCGTACATTAATATGGTTCAAGATGCAGCTGGTCCTGATTTCGATGTGGTGGCCGATGTGGAAGAGTCGTCGAACGCTGAGACTCAAAAATTTTACGATATGTTGAAAGTTGGAAATCAACCATTGTATCCGGGGTGCGAAGCACATACTCAGTTGTCATTAGTTTCCCGTCTCATGACTTTGAAATCAGAGAATCACATGTCTCAAAAGTGTTATGATCAATTGAGTGAATTAATCAAGGAGATTGTACCGAAAGACAATCTCGTACCCGATAACTTCTACAACAGTAAGAAGTTGTTAAGGGGTATGGGCTTACCGGTCGAGAAGATTGACTGCTGCAAGAATAATTGTATGATCTACTGGGGAGACGATTCTGATTTGACAAGTTGCAAATTCTGCAATGAACCTCGGTTTAAACCTGTTCCACATGGAAAAACAAAACGCTTGAAGGCTCGTGTCGCGTACAAGAAGATGTACTATTTTCCATTAACTCCTCGTCTGCAAAGGTTGTACGCATCTAATGCCACAGCGAAAGATATGAGATGGCATGCTGTACACGTGGTTGAAGACAATGTTATGCGTCATCCATCCGACTCAGAAGCTTGGAAACACTTCAACGACACTAATCCAAACTTTGCGTCTGAAAGTCAAAACGTGAGATTGGGTCTTTGTACAGATGGGTTTCAACCATTTGGAAGCTTTGGAGCACAATATTCATCGTGGCCCGTCATAATCACACCCTACAACTTGCCGCCTTGGATGTGCATGAAAGAACAGTTCATGTTTCTGAGCGTTCTCATACCAGGGCCAAAGAATCCAAAAGACAAATTTGATGTGTTTCTGCAACCCCTAATCCATGAATTGAATCAGTTGTGGACGGTTGGGGCTCCCTCGTACGATATATCTAAGAAACAAGATTTCCAATTGCGAGCAGCCCTTATGTGGACAATCAGCGATTTCCCTGCATATTCTATGTTGTCCGGGTGGAGTACGGCTGGTCAAGAAGCTTGTCCTTACTGCATTGAACGGTCGGACGCCTTCACCCTTAAGTGCAGTGGGAAGCAATCATGGTTCGACAATCACCAAAAATTTCTTGATCAAGATCACCGCTTTCGAAAAGATAAAAGACGATTTCGAAAAAGAAGATTTGTCGAAACTCCACCGCCGGAAGTGCGCTCAGGGGTAGAAGTTCTGGCAGAAATAGAACGGTTGGGGCTTCTGAAAGTCACTGAACTGGATGCAGCAGAAGTTAATGCGCAAATATCCCGAACGTCTGGGTGGAGAAAACGAAGCATTTTCTGGAATCTGCCATATTGGAGGACAAATCTAGTTCGTCACAACTTAGATGTTATGCACATAGAAAAGAATGTGTTTGACAATGTTTTCAATACGGTGATGAATATCAAAGGGAAGACCAAGGACACACGTAAATCTAGGGAGGAGTTGAACGAGTATTGTAATCGCCTAGAGTTGGCATCAGATGGGTCAGGAAAGTGTCCTAAAGCCTGTTACACACTTGATAAGCCGTCAAAAGCTGTCGTTTGCGATTGGGTCAAATCTTTTCGATTTCCAGATGGGTACGCATCAAATTTAGGACGTTGCGTCGACAAGAAGGAATCTCGTCTGATTGGGATGAAGAGTCATGATTGTCATGTATTCATGCAGAGGTTGATACCAATAGCATTTCGTGAACTGCTTCCTCCGAATGTATGAAAGGCTCTAACCGAATTGAGTTTATTTTTCAAAGATCTCACATCAACAGTCATTCGCACCGAAGATATGAGTCGACTTGAGCGTGACATTCCTTTAATATTGTGCCAAATGAAACTGATCTTCCCTCCAAGTTTTTTTGACTCGATGGAGCATCTGCCCGTTCATCTTGCGTATGAAGCGAGAATTGCTGGCCCGGTACAGTATAGATGGATGTACCCGTTCGAGAGGTATCTTCGCAAACTAAAGAACAGCGTGAAAAATAAGGCGAGTGTCGAAGGGTCGATAGCAAACGCATATCTGGTCGACGAGGCTTCTGATTTTAGTTCGTACTATTTTGAAGATCACGTTTCAACTAAAAGAATAAATTTGTCTAGAAACGATGACGGTCAGAATTGTGCGGATGACAGTGATGAAATTCCCTCGGTGTTTAAGAAATGTTGAGAGACGTTTGGTACAAAGGAAAAAAGATTTCTAAGCGAAAAAGAATACAACGCCGTAAGGATCTACGTGTTGCTAAATTATGTGGAGGTCGAACAATATGTTAGGTATGAATACTCATTCCAATTTAACAGTCAGTTTGTACATATATATAAATGTACTAATACTTAGTTTCCTGAATTGTGTAACGTTATATGTAGTATTTACACGAAGAGCATTCAACGTCTCCACCCAAACATTAATGAAGATCGGATCAACGAACAATTGGAAAATGAATTTGCCAATTGGTTCAAACATTATGTAAGACATTCGATACCGAGATGCATATCATATAATTATGGTATCTATTTATATAATATATATCCAAAATTAAAAATAACTTGTCAATGTCATAGGCTAGAGATCGTTCGAACAATGTGATCGGCGAGAACATTAGGAGTCTAGCCGAGGGTCCATCAAGATGTGTGAAAACGTATACCGGATGTAAGATAAATGGTTATAGATTTCACACATTGGAGCACGGATCTAACAAAGCAACATCGAGCAGTGGAGTATGTATTAAAGGATCAACTATTGAGGCCACCGAATATGATTATTACGGTCGTCTCATAGAAATTGTGCAGCTCGAATACATGGGCCAAATGAAGAAAAACACACTATTGTTCAATTGCGAATGGTTCGATCCAACAAGNACACGTGTCGTGGGATTCGACCAACAACAAGATACGATCGATCGATGAACTCCTTCGGTTGGAAACGCGAAGCGACGTAGCGACGTGATTTTTCCATATTGGAGGAGGGGTGCGTCTCGGCGTCGTGGAACCACGGAGGTCGGACGTCGATCGTTTAGGACGCGTTTTCTATTTTTTTTGATTTTAAATGAAAAAAAGGAAAAAAAAAACTCGAGAAAAATAGAAGAATTAGTAAAAAATAGAAACGAATCCCATCATTTCACGACCGGGGCGGGGAGGGGTGCACCTCGGCGTCGTGGAATCACGGGCGTCGATCTTTCTGCACACGTTTTCTATTTCTTTTCGATTTTTTTCGTTTTTTTTTTATTTTTTGAATAAAACCGAGGGAAGCAAATATCCCTCGGAATTCAGAGGGAAATAATCCCTCGGAAAACCGAGGGATTGCTAAACCAATGTAAGTTTTTTGCTTGGTTTTTTCAGTTTTTTTTTTATTTTTGTATATTATTTTAATTTTTAATTTAGGTTTTATTGTTAATTTTAGAATTAAGGTTCAATTTAGGGTTAATTTTAGAATTAACTTTAGGATTAATTTATAATGAGGGGCTATTTTAGTAATAATTACATAATTAGGGGTCAATTTATTAATATTTATATAATTATGGTTCAATTTAGTAATAATTACATAATTAGAGTTCAATTCGGGAACAATCAATTAGCTAGGGTTCGATTTAGTAATTATTACACAATTAGGGACCAATTTAGTAATAATTACACAATTAGGGTTCAATTCAGTAATAATTATATAATTAGGGTCCAAATTAGGAATAATCAATTAATTAGGGTCCAATTTAGTAATTATTACACAATTAGGGGTCAATTTATTAATAATTACATAATTAGGGTTCAATTTAGTAATTATTACACAATTAGGGGCCAATTCATTAATAATTACATAATTAGGGTTCAATTTGTATATATATTGTTCGTGCATGGGAGGCCGTGGTGATCAGCCGGGGTTTAATTTTGTTTATATATAATATTGTCATTGGTGTTGTTGGTTGTATACCGTCGGATGTTGACGTGGGTTACGGCGCCGGCCGGGAGGTTTTGTCCCTCCAATAGCGGGTTTTCAAATCTTATTTTTAAAAACGTGATAGGGTGTCACGGGATTTTATTTAAGTTTTCAAAATATTTTTAAAAAAATGTGACGGTGGTAATTGCTTAGTTGGAACCTTGGCGAAGTGACGCGATGCTTATAAATTACTTGTTTCAAAATTAATATCTTATAGAAAAATTTGAAACGAAGTTTCGAATTATTTCAATATTGCTTAGACCTGTTTGAGATTTAGTATCAAATATAGAGTTTGATACTAAATTTCGAATTGTTCCATTTTTGGACAGTTTGAGAATGTGACTTGTAGTATGGTTATCTTATGTGTATGTTTTTTTTTTAGTTTTGAAATTTCGGTTCCTGCATCTCCCTGATTGTTCTCGGGTGCACTGAAATATACGTGCACTACGAGAACTGGGGGAAGATGCTGCCGAAATCTTGAATCTAAGAAAAATACATATGTTAAGATAATATATATTACTAAAATGTCACGTTTTTGAATGGGATATAAGCCTTACCAATTATAACTCGAATTTCACATTCTTCTCGTAATGCTGCCGAAGTTTTGCCACCTTCTTTAATTCTATAACACGCTCAATACTCAAAAATCTTAGGATGGTAAATGATCGTAGTTGGATATACAAACGGAATATTTTCGGATTCCTAGAACACGCTTAAGACTCAAAAATCTGACAATCGTATAATGTTAGGATGAGTTCCGATCGTAGTTGGATGTACGAGCGAATCGAAGACGGCTATTTATCCTCAAAATTCACTGATGGACTCGAGAGTTTTATTAAATTTAATAAATACACGCCGTCCGATTCAACTCGACGATGTCGATTTTCAGTTGCACGACCTCAATGATAATTACGTGGAGGAACTTGGTAATAACGAGACAAATGATGATACGGAAGAAGAGTTACTTACCGATCAAGATACGGATGAAGATGAGTTTGATGATACATTTAATAGCGAAAGTGATTAGTTTGGTTGAAATATATGTAATTTATTCTTATCGTAAAACACACTTTTTTTAAACTACTTTTTTTGTATAATGGTATTATGTAAAATGCTCGTATTATTATCTAATAAATTTATCAGATGCCGTTGCATCGAGGATCTTGTAGCGTCGGTCGAACAGATATGAGATCGACTCATCGTTTAGCTGATTTCGACACCGACTATATGGGTCTCGGTAGTGATCATCCGGCGACGCAGACCCCGATGCAGACACCGACGCAGACCCCGACATCGCATACACCATCACAGACCCCGTCCGACGCGGGTACATCACGGACCCGACGATAGTTGGTCCCACCGCAGATGGGTATGACTCAGGTTTATATTGCCAGGGCGAAGTAAGTAAACCAATGATTTTAAAATTATAATTATTATTATGATTAAATTTTACCGAGGGAAAAAAATAAAAACACAATTGAATACAGGCTGCACAGCACAGGGGGCAAGGTGTCCACTATACTCCGTTTGATCTTTGAGAGGGATCTCCATCCCGCCGGGTGGTGCTATAAGACGGTCCCGAAGGATATTAAGGGGTTATGGTGGGAGATGTTTAAGGTAATTATTATTTCGTGTCCAAATTTGTTAGTATTTACCGTAAAAACACAATCATATGTTTCAATTGAATTGTAATTATTATTTTATTTTGCAGGATATTTGTTATTGGGACCCGAAGCAGTATAGTGAGAGAGACATACGGAAGGTATTTTTTTCGATGATCGGGGAACTTTACGGGAAGAAGCTTAATGAGTATAAGCAGCATATTGCCTCCCATGGTGGTGGTCGGCCGGAGTGCCTGACCGCGGAGGTCTATGGGTAAACGATTCTTTTATGTGTTTTCTTATTAAATTAGAATTTTTTATTTATAACATATAATTTATATCGTATCTTATATATCATCTGTTTCAACTAGGGCTTGGAAGGTTGAGTGGGATAAGCCCGAGAACAAGAAGAAATCCGAGCAGTGCAGTAAGAACAGGAAGAGCGAGCCTGCTGGGCCGGGTACTGGGATGTCGAAGCACACGGGGGGTCCTAGATCTACTATCGACTATGCTTTGGATATAGTAAGTAATTTTAGATTATAATAATATAATATTTATTTGTTTAATTTTAATATTAATTATTTGAAAATTCTATTTGAATACAGGAGCGGGAGACGGGTTCGCCGGTTACGTGCTACGATATTTTTAAACGCACGCACCAAAAGAAAGACGGCGCGTTTATCGATAGGAGATCTAGTCTTATTAGTGTGAGTCTCTTTCTTATTTTTAACTTATTCTTTGATTTTAACGTAAAATCTTAATAACGAGTTGTATTTCAGGAGGAGTACGAGTGACATCTGACCCAGGAACATGAACGTGCGTCTTTCCAGGAGGAGAGTAACGAGGTTGACCAGGACCAGATTTTCCTCGGCGTCGCCGGGTTGAGCAAGGGACGGCTTTACGGCACCGGTGCGTATGGGAAGATTGTGGCTGCTGCGAAGAGTTTGTTGAAGGGCGGCTCTTCCACCTCCTCCCAGGCTGATAGGAGTCAGATCGGAGAGCTCGGGGCGTTGCAGCAGCAGGCAGCCGAGGAAAGGCGCCAACGTGCGGAGGAGGCAGCTGAGGAAAGGCGACAACGTGCGGAGGAGCGCCGGCAGCAGGAGGACTTTCAGGCGCGCATGGCTGCCCAGATGGCTGAGATGTATGCTCGTGTCCAGCAGCAGTTGCCCCCTCCCCATCAGCAGTAGCAGTACCCCCCTCCCCATCAGCAGTAGCAGTACCCCCCTCCCCATCCATAGAACATTTTTACAGTTCATATAAATTTTGTTACTGTTTCGATCGAACGCATGATTATTCTGAAATTCTCGAATATTTTTTATAATAATTGGTTTATTTATTTGTCAATTCTTTAATTACTTTTTTCAAATTTTTGGAAATTTTAATAATTGAACAGAAATTAAAATTAAAACTAAAAATTAATAAAAAAAAATTAAAACCGAGGGACTTTCCCTCGGTTTTGGGAAAATCGAGGGATTTTTCCTGTGTACCGAGGGAAAATTCCCTCGAAATTTTGCTTTTTTTTTGTAGTGTTCGCAATACTCGTCCCCCTCACACCCCTCTCACACATTGCTGAAACTCTATTATTCCCCCTACCATCTCTGTCTTCATGGTCCGTTTACTCTCTCATTGGATCCCTACACCGGATAACCTTGTCAGGAGAGGTATCACAGCTTCTAACACGTGTTACTGTTGTGAGGATGATGAGTCCACCCCCCATCTCTTCCTTAATGGTCATGTTGCTTTGGTTGTTTGGGCAAATTTTTGTTCTCTTGCAGGTCTCACTCATCTCCAGACTGACAGCATCCCAGTGGTCCTTGCTTACTGGTTTAGTCACGGGACAGGTAAAATTCATATTTTCCGTATCTTACCCATTCTCATACTGTTGTTTTTGTGGTGTTCTAGGAATGACAAACAGGTCAAGAACATCCCCTTCACCGGAGAGAGAGTGTGTAACCGTATCTGGAAATACCTCAGCATCATCAAGGACTCCAAGTGCATCAAACCGAAGTCGTGGTTGATCGCCCCCTGATCTGCGACCTTTTATCGATCGACACTACCACCAGACCACCCCCTGCCAAAATCACTATGGTACGTTGGAGTAAGCCCCCGATTGGCACTATCAAGATCAATATTGACGGTGCCTCAAAACGGAATCCTGGAGAGGCTAGTGCAGGAGGACTTGCTCGTGATCATACTGTCCGACCGATCTTTGATTTTCATGAATACTTGGGGCAACACACCAACACCTTTGCAGAGCTTCACGCGATCTGGAGGGCCTTAGACCTTTGTCATGACCGGAACATCACCCGTATTTGGATGGAAGTAGATTCGGAAGCTGCCATCACTCTTATCTCCACCTCCCACAGTGGCAGCTGGCAGACACGCGACATCGTTCAGAAGATCCGAGCCTTATCCGTCTCTATGGAAATCCAGTACACCCGTATCTTCCGTGAGGGAAACGCAGTCGCTGATTTTCTTGCTAATGAAGGATGCTATCAGAAGAACTTCTTGCTTTACGATATTTCTAACATCCAATGTCACCTAGGCCTCCTAAAGTTTGACAGGATGTTTTATCCTACGTTGGACGTAGGTGAGTTTTGTTGGGGCCCTCCGTTGGGGCCCTCCTATTTTAGCATTGTCTTTGGTTGTGTAGGGGATTCGCACCCCCACCCCCACAAACTTGCTTTTATTGATATAAAATTCCTTTTCAACCAAAAAAAGAAGTCTTCAGTATGTACCGATGATTCCTTTTCCGTCCGTGTTTGTCGATTTTAACAGTGATAGTAAAATTAATATAACTTAAATGAAAATAAATTTTTTAGATAAATTATATGAAATTTTATTTATTTAAACGTGCGTCAAATGAAAATTTTCCCCTATTTCGAACTAAAGTCCCTAGACTCGTTGCGAACTTGCGACGCGATCGAATTGAAATAAACTGAATCTCACCCAAATGCCCAAATCCTAATATCTAACAAAAAGAAAATACATAAATAAATAAAACATATTAACAAGAGCGCATGCAGATACACGGAGGGACATTTGTATCGCTCTCAGCATCTCCCATTGCCACATACCTCAAAACCCATGATTACACACAAATTCAAGAAACACCCATCCATCCATGCAGAAAACACACAAGCCAAGTGTTCCAATTTCCACCAAACTCATTCTTACGTGTCACAACACATGCACCCTTCTCCACTTCTATAAAACCCAATCACTTTCCATTCGCCACTTCACAACACACACTCTCCAAAAGCTCTACACAGCTTCAAATTTCCGCCATGGCTAGAGCTCTTATCTTCTCTCTCTGCCTCCTCTCTCTCTTCTTGTTTCACGTCTCCATCGCTCAGCTTGATCTCCCACAGCAGCAGCTCTTCCAGCGCATGCAGAGTCAGCAGCAGCACCGTCTCCGGGCCAAGACCTCATGTTCGCTACAGCAGCTCAACGCCCGTGAGCCGAGCCGCAGGTTCGACTACGAAGCCGGCTCGTCCGAGCACTGGGACCCCAACTGCGAGGAGTTCGAGTGCGCCGGGGTTGAGTTCGTTCGCCACACTATCCAACCTAAGGGCCTGTTGCTGCCTTATTACACAAATGCCCCTCAACTAATCTACATTATCCAAGGCAAGTATATATCTTAAATACACGCTACGCTAGTTAATTAACGATAATTTTGATTTTTGGACTAATGAAATATGTATTTACAGGCAGTGGAATACATGGGAATGTGATTCCGGGATGTGCTGAGACTTACGAATCGGGGTCGAGCTCGAGTTACTCGGCATCCTCTGAAGGAGAGCAAGGAGAAGGAAGGAGGAGCAGCGGCGATCGCCACCAGAAGCTCAGGCGGTTCAAACAGGGCGATATCCTGGCCTTGCAACCGGGTATCACTCACTGGGCTTATAATGATGGGGACACCCCGATAATTACTGTCTCGTTCCGCGACGTTGCAAATGAAGCCAACCAGCTTGATTTGAAATTCAGGGTAAATCGTTTTTTTGTTGTTGTTTTTGTTTAAATTCAAGATTAAATCCAATACTGTTTTGAAAAATGCGGGATGATCTTGTCAGGCTGACTTTGTCAACATATATCATGCTTTCATTGTGTAATTCTAGTTCTTTTAATCAAATTAAAAAAAAAAAAAAAAAAGAAAAAGAAAACCAAAATCTCCACTTAATTGAATCTAAAACCCCATGATTAGATTTTCTCATTCTTCCCTGCATATAGCTAATACTCCACATATAGCTAATACTCCAGCTATAATTTGCATGTCAATGTTAAAAAACAAAATTCCTATATTTGGCAGAAATTCTTCCTGGCCGGAAATCCACAAGCAACCCAAAGCCAAGGCCGAGAGAGGAGAGAACAGGAATACAGGCGAGGTGAAGAACAAGAACAAGAACAAGACATGGGCAACATATTCAGGGGCTTTGACCAAGAGTTTCTTGCCCAAGCTCTCAACATCGATCGGGAGATAGTAAGGAAAATGCAGGCGAGAGAGGACAACAGGGGCGATATCGTCCGTGCCGAGAGGCTCAGTTTCGTCCTCCCTGAGTGGGGCCGAAAGGAGCAGGAGCGCCAGCAGGAGCAAGAGCAGCAGCAAAGAAGGGAAGGCGGTGGGTACAATCACAATGGCTTGGAGGAGACTTTCTGCTCTATCAACATTAGGCAGAACATCGACAACCCGAGTAAAGCTGACGTGTATAACCCGCGGGCCGGACGAGTCACCAGGCTCATCAGCCAAAAACTTCCCATTCTCAACTACCTGCGTCTCAGTGCTGACAGAGGCGTCCTCTACAAGGTAAATTATCCATTATACTAGTATTCACAAGCAAATTTTGAAAAAGAAGTGATTATGTGCTTAGCTAAATTCTCAAATTTTAGTTGGGTTTAAAAGCTGAAAATCACTTTTTATTCTAAAGAGTTCGCTATTTTGGATATATTTCTGAAAACACATGATGCCACACAGAACGCTATGATGGCACCACACTGGAGCGTAAACTCGCACACCATAACCTATGTGATCCGAGGAAGTGCGAGAATCCAGGTGGTCGGAAACCAGGGCAACACAGTGTTCGACGACGAGGTGCGCGAGGGGCAGCTGTTGGTCGTGCCGCAAAACTTCGCAACTGTGAAGAGAGCTAACGAGCAGGGGTTCGAGTGGGTCGCATTCAGGACGAACGACAACGCAATGATCGGGCAGCTCGCCGGGCGGCTCTCGGCCATCCGGGCCATGCCCGAGGAGGTTCTGATGAACGCGTACGGCGTTTCGAGGAAGGATGCAAGGAGTTTGAAGTATAACAGAGAGGAAACGACTCTGCTTAGCCCTGTGTCGAAGTCCGGTGGACATGCCTAGAAGGTGTTTGTAAAAATGTGTGTGTGAGTTTTGCTGAGAATAAAAGGGTGTATCTCGTTATGGACGTGGAGTGTTTGGGTGTTGTGTAGTTTGTGAGGTTTCCAGTCTGAATGCGGGTTTTTTATGTTTTTATGGTTTTCTTTGTATTTGTACTGCTTTGTTGTAATAATAATAAAAGCACAAGTTTGTTAATTAATTATGTCTTAAATTTGTTGGGTTTTGTTTTTTCGTTATTTCGTAAATTTGCAGGCAATTTGGTCACGATTACTAATAACATGTACAACACAAGATAAAACAAAGTTGCTTCTCTGGACAAAGATACAAACAAATTTGTGCAAGGTTATAATCGAGTAAAATGAGTTATATAATTTGTGCACCATATGTTGATGTTGTAAATTGTATTTATTCAATTTAATAGTACAGTTAAAATTCATGTTAACGAATTATGTTGATTTTGTAAATTGTATTTATTCAATTTAATGGTACAGTGAAAATATGTTGATGTTGTAAATTGTATTTATTCAATTTAATAGTACAGTTAAAATTCATGTTAACGAATTATGTTGATTTTGTAAATTGTATTTATTCAATTTAATGGTACAGTGAAAATTCATGTTAATGAATTGTATAGGCCGATCTAGTGTAGATTATCGTAGCAATTTGAATTTCTCAAATTCAATTATTGGTGAGTGATAAATGATGCTTCGAAATTGAACGGTTGCTTAAGTGTATTTTTGTGTATCCCACATTGAAAGTTAATTAATGCGGAATAGAGTTTAATAATGATTTCTTTTCATTAGTGGACATCAAGTGGGTCAGCGGGTATTATGGGTTTTGTGTGAACAAAGCTTACGCGGGCTCTTGAATTTGGGTTCGTCCGTCCGCCTTCGGCGAAGCCGAGCGGATCCGAGCCCGAGACCTGGGTCCTGGGCCCCGGGACTTGGGACTTGGGACTTTGGGCAATTGGACTTGGGTTCGCCCGTCCGCCTTCGGCGGATCCGAGTCCGAGACCTGGGTCTTGGGCAATTGGTCCGTGTGGGGTCTTGGTTCTAATTCAACCCTGTCTTACTTTTTAACCACAACACTGCATATTGTTTTTTGTTTTATTTTCTTTACTTATCTCAAACCATATTCATCCAATTCGTCGGAGCTCTGGTATTTACGGTGCTGTAATACCAGATACGAAGTCGTTTCATCTTTGGGGACGAATAGTCAAAATCGAAGGGCACTATCGGGGCTATTTCGTCTTGCGGACAGAGTTATAAACTCGACTCGACTTGACTTTTTATTTCATTTTTATTTTTCCAGTTTGAGTGATATATTACATTCCCAGTTGTGCTCTTTGTAATTTTTCTAACAATCGCAAGACGAAATATTAATTATTGTAATTTGTAATATCCCTAAACTGTAAAAGAATGTCGACCTCCAGCACTCCGATCAGTTCGACCGCTCCTGCCACCATTTCGACGACGACCACTGCCCCTGCAGTCACGAACACCACGACGATTGGCGCCTCTACGACAAACACGACCATGAGTCATGCTGACTTCTTCTTCAACCAAGGGACAATCGACACCCTCCTGGAGAAACTATCGAGGCGCTTCTCGGCAACCAACCCGAACTCGGGCACAGCTTCTACTGTTGGATCGTTCTCTTATGGGATGGGGACTTCGGTCCAAATTGGGTCAGCTTCGGCTGTGAGCCATCCTAATGGGATGACGGGAACTACGGTTCCGAGCATGTTCTCAGGCACAACTTTGGCGGCTGGTTCTTTCCCTTATGGGATGGGGACTTCGGTCCAAGATGTGTCATCTTCGGCTGTGATGACGGGAACCTCGATTCCAAGCATGTTCGCAACGGCTCCGCCGACGTACTCTTCTGTTACCCATTCAACGGGTATGATGGGAACCTTTGTTCAAACTATGACCGCTCCGGTGCACTCCTCACAGATCATGCCCGCCGCGGAGAAGCATCCAAAATTCACTGGTAAAGACTTCAAAAGGTGGCAACAAAAGATGTTGTTCTACCTTACGATGCTTGGCTTCGCTAATTTCGTGAAGGAAGATGAACCACCCACTCCGACGAGTCCGAGACCAACTTCAATGTTCGTGCCATCTACGATAACTGGCACAACGGCGACTATCTGGGCAAAGGATTTCTCTTAAGTAGCCTAGAAGATAGCCTGAGTAACGTGTACTCGGACGTAAAGACCTCCAAGAAGATCTGGGAGGCACTTGAGAAGAAATACAGTTCCGACGAGGCTGGAACTAGGAGTTTTGTAGTCACGAACTTCATGGACTACAAGATGGTTGATTCTCGCCCGATTATGGAACAAGTTCAAAAGTTCCAAATGCTGGTGAATGACGTCCACGCCGAGGGGATGGTTCTTTCGGATGCTTTCACGGCTGCTGCCATGATTGATAAGCTTCCACCGAACTGGAAAGACTTCAAGGCGTACCTCAAGCACAAACGAAAGGCGATGTCTCTTGAAGATGTTATCCGGAAGGTACGAATTGAGTCCGAAGTTCGAMTTCAGTWSCAGYATTCYAAYAGTTKGGTTGAACCTCGGGTGAACCTACTRGAACGAGGAGACAACTCGAAGAAGAGGCCGCATCCTGGCAACGCAAAGAAGAAAGCTCCTTCTTCTCAGAAGTTCAGCGGCGACTGCTTCAATTGTGGCAGAACTGGACACAGGTCTAAGGACTGTCACAAGCCAAAGAAAGAAGGGCAAGCCAAGTGCTCACTTAGCTGAGAGAGAGCTGACTAGTGATGATCTCATTGCGGTTATCACTGAGGAAACTAACATGGTCGAGAACTGTGGTCAATGGTTCATCGATACTGCTGCAACTGCCCATGTGTGTGCAGACCGGAGCTTGTTCTCCAAATACCATTCATGTGAGGGAAGAAAGTTGAACATGGGAAACCAAGCGTCTTCGCAAGTTGCAGGGGTTGGCTCAGTTGTTCTCAAAATGACTTCTGCAAAGGAGATCACTTTGAATGAGGTATTGCACGTTCCGGACATTCGGAAGAATTTAGTCTCTGGTTCAATACTAGTTAGTCGTGGTTTTAAACTTGTATTTGAGGCTAATAAGTTTGTTTTGTAAAAGTTTGGAACACCTTTGGGAAAGGGTTACCTTACAGATGGACTGTTCAAACTCAGTGTAATTGATATACGCCCAAAACCTATCATTAATAAAATTGCTTTTGATTCCTCTTACTTGACTGAGTGCTCTAGTTTATGGCATTGTACATTGGGCCACGTTAATCTAAATGCAATAAAATATTTGTCAAATCTTAATTTACTTAAGGTAAATGAATTTGTTAATAAAAGTAAGTGTGAAATTTGTGTAGAAGAAAAAATGATAAAGTTACCATTTAAATCGGTAGAAATGAGCACGACACCTCTAGAATTAATTCACACGGACGTATGTGATTTGAAGTTTGTGCAAACAAGAGTTGGTAAAAAGTATTTCATTACTTTTATTGACGATTGCACAAGGTATTGTTACCTATACCTTTTAAGAGGTAAAGATGATGCTATTGAAGCTTTCAAAAACTTCAAAAATGAAGCCGAAAATCAACTTAATTACAAAATCAAATCTATCTGAAGCGATAGAGGAGGGGAATACGTAACTCCGTTTGAGGAGTTGTGCAACGAAGTGGCATAATTCATCAAACTAAAGCTCCGTATGTACCTCAATCGTACGGAGTTGCAGAACTCAAGAATCGTACTTTGAAAGAGATGATGAATGCGTTGTTGATTAGTTCTGGGTTACCTCAGAACATGTGGGGGGGAAGCTGTTTTGACGGCTAACTATATCCCCAATAAAATTCCACTTAAAGGAAGGGACGAAAATTCCTATGAGTTGTGGAAAGAAATGAAACCTTCTTACAAATACCTCAAAGTGTGGGGGTGTTTAGTGAAGGTAGAAGTGCCTCTACCAAAGCAGGTGATAATCGGACCTAAAACGGTTGATTGTATTTTTATTGGTTATGCGCTGAATAGTAGCGCCTATCGATTTATAATTCATAGGTCAGATGTTCCGAACATGAATGTCGGAACTACCATTGAGTCAAGGAATGCGATATTCTTTGAAAATATCTATCCTTGTAAGGATAAAGCTGCTTCCAGTTCAAGCACTGGTAATGCTGAAGGAACTACAAGTCAAGAACTTGTGGGGGTTGAACCTAATTCTCGCAAACGACCTGGTTCAGAACTTAAAGCTCTAACTCCTATAAGGAGCACTCGAGCTAAAGTTTCAAAGGACTTCGATCCCGATTATGTGGTTTTCATGTTGGATGAAGAACCAAACTCTTTGAAAGAAGCTTTCTCACGGATTGATAGTTCGTTTTGGAAGGAAGTTGTACAGAGCGAGATCGATTCGATCATGCAGAACCATACGTGGATTCTAACTGATTTACCTGAAGGTTGTAAACCTTTAGGGAGTAAATGGATTCTGAAACGAAAGTTCAGAGCTGATGGATCAATCGATAAGTATAAAGCTCGTCTGGTTGTGAAAGGATTTCTCCAGAAGGAGGGATATGATTTCTTTAATACATACTCTCCTGTGACGAGAATTACCTCTATTCGGGTGTTTCTAGTGATTGCTGCTTTGCACAATCTTGAGATTCACCAAATGGATGTTAAAACATCTTTTCTAAATGGCGATTTAGAAGAGGAAATCTATATGGAACAACCTAAAGGTTTTGTAAAACCTGGACAAGAAATAAAGGTGTGCAAACTTGTTAAGTCTTTGTATGGCTTGAAACAAGCACCTTTACAATGGCACTTGAAATTTGACGAAGTGATGATGTCAAATGGCTTCAAGATAAACGAGTGCGATAAGTGTGTCTACATTAAGAGTACTAATAACAAATTTGTTATAGTATGTCTTTATGTAGATGATATGTTAATCATGGGTAGCAACCTACAAGTGATTAACGAGACGAAACTCATGCTAAGAGGGAGTTTTGACATGAAGGATCTGGGAGTTGCTGACACTATTCTTGGCATAAGAATCATAAGAACTCCAAATGGAATTGTCTTATCACAATCTCATTACATTAAGTGATCAAGAAATTCAATGCACATGATAGTCTTCCAGCAAAGACACCTATGGAACTCGACGTTCACTTGAGTAAGAACAGAGGTGACCCTGTTGCTCAGAAGAACTATTTTAGGATCATTGGATGTTTGATGTACATCTCTAACTGTACAAGACCTGATCTAACTTGCTCGATAAACAAACTAAGTCGATATACAAGCAATCCAAGTAGAGAATACTAGAAAGCGCTTATGAGAGTTTTGAGATACTTAAAGTATACTCTGAACTTTGGGCTACATTATGGTAGATACCCCAGGGTACTTGAAGGTTACTGTGATGCAAACTGGATATCCGACTCAAAGGACTCTTTGTCAACTAGTGGATATGTGTTTGTAATAGGGGGAGGAGCTGTTTCTTGGAGATCCACTAAACAAACATATATAGCCCGATCCACCATGGAATCTGAGTTTATCGCTTTGGACAAAGCAGGAGAAGAAGCATAATGGCTTCGTAACTTTTTGGAAGATATTCCATGTTGGGAGAAACCCGTGCCGCCGGTTATGCTTTACTGCGATAGTCAAGCTGCTATTGAAAGGGCAAGAAGTGGTTTGTATAACGGTAAGTCTCGACATATTCGTCGGAAACATAACACCGTAAGACATCTTCTATCGAGTGGGGTTATCTCAGTTAACTACGTAAGGTCGATAGATAATCTAGCGAATCCATTCACTAAGAACATAGCTCGAGATCAGATGTATAAGTTGCTTGAAGGAATGGGAGTAAAATCCACATCTTAAAGTGGATTGTAGTGGAAACCCAACCATGATGAATGGAGATCCCACAAACTTGGTTCAATTGGAAAACTAACTATAAAAGTCTGTGTAAGTAAAACTCTACGACCCTATTCCTTAATGATAAAAGTAGAGTTTATAATCTGTCACGTGGTGAGGATAAATCTCTGATTTTTAATGATTCTTGTGCAGGTCTTTGACTTGAGTATGACAGAATGCTGGTTTTAAGAATCACCTATGTAAGCGAGAAGTGAGGGTCGCTTCTATTGTATGCTTATGAATCCAAAGAAGTTGTCCATGGCCAGAAACGGACAAAAATGTGAGAACGGAAGAATTTTTGAGACCTTAGTGGGTTGGTACTATTATCTAGTATACACAAAGGGGAATAGTTCAAGAATTATGTTCACTAATCCTCCAGTATGCTCGGTAGTATTGACTAAGGAAGGTTCAAGGCCATAAGCCACCTATCCCTATTCTCTATTGTCTCTTAAGGACTGAGCTATGTATTTGCATTCATGCTTTTCATTTTTTGGATTTTCTCACTCATGTGGGGGATTATTGTAAATTTTATTTATTCAATTTAATGGTACAGTGAAAATTCGTGTTAACGAATTGTATAGGCTCGATCTACGTATCGTGTAGATTATCTTAGCACTTTAAATTTCTCAAATCCAATTATTGGTGAGTGAGAAATGATGCTTGGAAGTTGAACGGTTGCTTAAGTGTATTTTTGTGTATCCCACATTGAAAGTTAATCAATGTGGAAGGGAGTTTAATAATGACTTCTTTTCATTAGAGGACATCAAGTGGATCAACGAGTATTGTGGGCTTTGTGTGAACAAAGCTTACGCGGGCTTCTGAACTTGGGTTCGCCCGTCCTTCGACGAAACCGAGCGGATCCGAGCCCGAGCCCGGTCTCGGACCTCAGACCTGGGCTTTGGGCCTGAGCCTGGGACTCGGGACTTGGTCTGAATTGGCTGGTCCGATTGAGGTGGTCCGTGTGGGGTCCTGGTTCTGGTTCAACCCTGGCTTACTTTTTAGCCACGTGCGGTTTTCAACTCTTGACCGTTTAGACGTTACCATAACGTACGATTTCAAACATGCAATGCATGTGCATGCTGAACCCGTCCAGGTTCATGCTGGCAGATGGCCTGTTTGAATGACTTAATGATGCCTTTAAGGACGTCATTAAGCATGTTTTTACCTCCCGCTGGAACCCCTATAAAAGGGTGAGAGGCTCCAGTTCATTCCGCACCTGAAGCACCTGGAAAAACGAAGAACACACAACAACACGGCATATTGTTTTTTGTTTTATTTTCTTTACTTAGCTCAGACCATATTCATCCAGTTCGCCGGAACTCTAGTATTTACGGTGCTGTAATACCAGAGACGAAGTCGTTTCATCTTTGAGGATGAATAGCCAAAATCGAAGGGCACTACCGGGGCTATTTCGTCTTGCAGACAGAGTTATAAACTCGACTCGACTTGACTTTTTATTTCTGTTTTATTTTTCCAGTTTGAGTGATATATTACATTCTCAGTTGTGCTCTTTGTAATTTTTCTAACAGTTGATACATATGATATGAGACTGAAAATGAATTTGTCTTGTCAAGCTAAACTTGACGTATAGCGTGTGATATATGGTATGTAAGATTTAAGTAATGTTGAGGTATCTAACCATATCGACTATGCTTTTCTCAATTATGATGTGTGAAATATATGACGTACATGTTAGAAGCCGGATTTAGAAAGGAAAAAAAAATCGGTGGACACCTGTTGGGATTTGATTGTACCGTCGCGCAGCGGAAAATAAAAATTTTTAAATAAAAGGAATTTGAATCGTATTCAAATTGACGACGGCCATTTTTAAATCTCAATTAATTCAAACAATGTTTTAATTGCTTTTAGTAAACGAAACAATTTGATTATCGTAAAATCGAGTAAACATGTTAGTTTCTATTAATCACATATATATATATAACAATTATATATATATATTATATACATATAAACAATTTTATATATATAAATATTATTAAACTTATATATAATAATTATATATATATATTAATATATTAATCATATATTTAATTATATATTATATAATATATAACAAATCATATTACATACTATTATATATATAATTATTATTAATAAAAAAAAATACTGCATCACATACAACATATATTATATATATATATATCAACATATGCATTTATATATATGTAATACATTACATCATCATGCAATCAATATATATTTATATATATATATATATATATATATATATATATATATATATTTAACGTATTACAGCAGCATGCATTTAAAACATATATATATTACATATTACATACCGCATGCATTCACAACAGCATATATATCATATATATATAAGCGTCAACGCAACCATTATATACATTACATAAAAAACATACATATATCAACATATATATATACTTAACCGGCAAGCCATATTAAGCACATATATATATATATATCATATATATATATATATATATATATACACGAGAAGCCATTAAAAACTCCACCTCACGTCCGGAACTCTTGGTCCGAACCAAATTGCCGCCATCACTCCTTGGAGCCGCAACAGCAGGACGGCAGCATGTTGTCAGGCGGGACCGGGCGACGACACGGCGGCTGACAAGCTGTCCCTTTCACGGCGTCGACGGACTGCAGCTTTCAGGCGGAGACGAAGCTGTTCCTTTCACGGTCGGTACGGAACAGCGGCAGTCGGCTTCGGCTTGCGGCGAACACGGCTTGACAGCGGTGCGACGTCGGCGCGGTGGTTATCGGCGAGGAAGAAAAGAACTCCGGCAAACAGCAGCGGGCGTTCACAACCTCGGCTCCACAGCGGCGGTGCTGCGTTCGGGAAAAAACTCGGCGTTCCGGCACGGCGTCCTCGAAGATGGCAATACGGGCTGCGATGTGTCTCCGGCAAATCGGTGTCACACACCGTATAACCCGACGTCCCTACGACGGAGCACTAGATCCGTCGAAGGATTGAGAACGACGGAAACGAGAAACCGAACGATTCGGTTGGCGGCGGCCGGCGGCAAGCGGCGGCGACCGGTGGACGTGGAGAAGGGGTTGGTCGGCTGTAGGGCTAGGGTTTTCCGAAAACCAATTTTTCGTCTCTTTTTTTCTTGGTGTGTTTTATGTTCAAGAAACCCGTCTGCCTTAATACTTCTTATTTTAGTTTTTTTTTTTTTTTTTTTTTTAATTAAAGGGCTCAAGCCCAAACGTTTTAATTATATAAAGGGCACAAGCCCAATTGCAAAAACAAAAACAAACTTTAATGGGCTTCTATTAAAAATAAAGAACAAGGCTTAATGGGCTTCAATAAGGAAAATTAAAAAATAACTTTTAATTTAAAGACAGGCCCAATTAACTTTTAATTTAATAAATAAACCGGCCCAATGAAATAAAACCCCATCGGAATTAAATCATTTCTCACAAACGATAATTCCGAAAAATATAACAATTATATTTTCGCATCCATAATAATTTTCTCGTATTTTTCTCAATTCATAATCATAATTATGAATCTTAGATTCAATCAAATTGACATCTAATTATGCTAAAATTAACAATTAATTTCTAGCTGTCGTTTTCAATAATCAGGAAACACGTGGTGTGACCCTCAATGGTTCAGGTGTAAGCTAGCCGTGGGTTCACAACACATTGTGATTCGAACAACACATTGTTCTTATATGAACTCGTCCCTTAGAGTCCCTGATTAAATAAAACTCATTTTACTTAATTCACTGGTCAAACCAGAACCCAACGAATTATGAGAGGCGCCTAGCAACTACGCATCATAATTCCCTAGATACAAATGAAAGTGACTGCAAGAACCTTGTGATATAGCTTATATGTACAGTACGATCCCTTCGCGATCTATGTCCCGATTGAACAAGAGGTATTGGTTCATCGAGACCTCTTTCTAGTTCAATAACTGTGTGTACGTTCTAGGTTCAAGATAATCCGTTCGTGTGTGACTTAGAGAAACACATTTCTCTAAACACCCCACTATCAGCTCTGGCCAGAGACTCCGAGGATTTATCAACCATCAGAACACACAGGACATCCATGACTTATCATGCGTCCGAATCCCCTACTACCATGCACAGACTTCCCACTAGATTCCCGACTATGCGAACATTGCCCCTTTTGATCGGCCTCCAAGGAGACACAGAGACAGGTCACAACATAGCCTGTCCTCTAGTGAAGTCACGATGAGGTTTGGGTCTTGAGGATTAATGTTGTACGCTATACCATAGAAATCATCTACTCGATGAGTGAGAACCACTTAGAGATTTCTAGGTGAGGGAGTTCAGTGAACTCATCTTATGAGCACCTACTTATGTATGTCGATGTCCAGATACCGTGACCGATGAGACGCGATCCACATACACTAAGTACTAGTCTTAATGGGAAAGGCTCGTATCCTCATTATGGTGTAACCCTATGACTAGGAACAAGTTCGACGAGTTACATTACGTGCTAGATTATCTCACGGTTCTGCTAGACCAATCCACCGTAATAAAGTAACTTCATCAGGACCATATCTATGCAACTAGCAAGGGATAAAAGATATGGAATGCCAATATGTATAAAAGATATTATTACGAATAAAAACCGATTGTATTACAAGAGAATGGTCAGATCACAGCCACAAGTTGGCTTGTTGGTCACCCTATTCTAACAGCACCAACGTAATGAATTTTTCTATTTATTAAAGTTATATTTAAAAAATACCAATGCAATAAAAAATTGTATTTATTAAATTATATTTAAAAAATCATCATATTATATAACAAGTAAAAAATCTAACAAATTTTCAAGAAAAACACATTATTATTGTTCTAAAAATTTGGTTGGCATCAATGCAATAAATTTTTTTATTTATTAAAATTATATTCTAATAAGAGTCAAGAAAACATATTAGTATTATTCTCGTCGAGTTATCGCCTTTTAAAATCGACTTACAATTGTATTGTGCTAATAATAAAATTAATTATTTCAATAGATATGTAACCAAAAAAATTATATAATATTTGTTCTCTCACGCTATTACATAAATTTCTTTTTACATACATCATTTTGGGTAATATTCTTTCTACACTTGTTATGTCACGGGAAAATTAACACTAATTTCAAAAGAAATTATACTTTTGAAAAAGTTTAATATACTTCTATTTATACTAATTAAATAAATCATAATGCTATTATTATTTCTAAAACTAAATAATGACTGCAATTTAAGTATATTAAATATCAAAGCAAAGTTATTTCTTTAATTAACATGTCTACAAAGAAATTCTCAAATGACCAAATGCTATAATCAATAATGCATTCCCAACAATTAGCATAAATAATAGCATATCTAAAATTTGCAAAATTTGATGATAAATAAGAATTATCAAAAATCTGAACTCAAATCTTCGTGAAATATCACCAATAAATTCATTATTCATCACTTATTCTAAGAAATTAAAGATTAAGGCTTAAATTTTTAAATAGCAAAATTAATTAATGTATATATTAATAGACCTTTTTATTGAGACTACAAGAGAGAAACTCAATTTTTATAATAGGAGTGAGGCATATATATATATATAGGATTAGGTTCAAATGAGAACCATGTCATTATATGTGAACCTAGGGTCAATTATAGGCCTTAGATCTAATTAAATGGATGGATCAGATTTTTTGTGTATTTTCTTATTTGATTAAAAACAATAAGATTGTCTAATAAATGCACTACTGGTGTATATAACTAAAAATATTATTAAAGCACTGTGATTGTATAATAAAAGCACTGCTGGTATATAATAAAAGCACTAGTTCGCAGGTTCGCATATAATGACATGGTTCTATTTGAACCCACCCCTATATATATATATATATATATATTAAGTTTTATATAGAGGCGGGCTAAGGCGAAATATTTTAGCATTTAAGAACAAAACTGCAAGTGGCTTGAGTCCTTCTTTTGAAGGTTTGAAATTCTATCTCTTGGGAGTCGTGCAATCCTTCTTCTGAAGGTTTGGGGTGGGGTTTCGAGTGAATTCTTGAGCGTATTTATATTTTACTGAGTTGGTGAGTTTAGATCTATAGTCATTAAGGCTTGGCCATGGGATAATTACTATCTTTAATACTCATTCCCTTTGATTTGGCTTCGGCCCTTTTTGTAATCTCTGGTTTCTTATTTCCACTTGCAGGTGCTTAGATCCGTGCTATTTTTAGGTGTGATAAAGAATGGGATCTTCAATGGCAGAGGAATTGGGGAATAAATTGAGGAAATTCTCTCTCTCAAAAAATGAAGCTGCAGTGATACAAATTGAAGATAAAGACATTAGTTACAGTTCGAAGGAGTGTGAAAAAAGTCTCTTCGGGAAAGTTCATGGAGGAAAAAAAAAAGTCAACCTTTTGGGCTTAAAAAGAACTATTTCAATCATTTGTCAAGTCAAGGCCCTATCATTATAAGGGTATTAGGGCACAATTTCTTTCAATTCATTTTCTCAGACATAGCAGACAAGAAACGGGTGGCACTGGGGAGAAATTGGGATTTTGAGAATCAGTATATCATCCTTACTTACTGGGTGGAAGGGTTTGATGGAGAACATGATGCTTCCAATATGCTTGATTTGTGGTTACAGGTTTGGAGAATTCCATTCAATTGGCTGAGCTCAGAGGTTGGTGTTAAAATCGAGAAGCATTCCCAAGAGTGAAAGATGTGGTTATACCAGAAATGGGTGGCCCAAATGGCAGATGTTTGAAGTTACTTGTCTCGATTGACTTAGGTAAACCTATTCCAAGATGCGTTAGAATTCAATTGGGCGATTGTGTGAAGGAAGTTGAGTTCAGGTATGAAAACATTCTGGGCATTTGTTACTATTGAGGTAGAATTGGACATCTGGATAAATTGTGTGAGTTTCGAAGGACAGATATCGAAAAAGAGTGCTTAAAGGATGGTCAGTATAGAGACTGGATAAAAGCGACCGAGGCTCAGAGACCAAACAGACATACCTTAAAGGTAAAACCAACCTTCCCATAAAATTGATACCCCAGAAGCTTCCCCTTTTTATACAAAGCAATAATCACTTCAATAATAAACCAAGTACCCCAAAGAATACCAACATTGTTGTTGATCCGGTTTTAACCCCAAATAGTGGAAACTCCAATTTTATCGCAAGTGAGAAAGATCTTCCTCTTACTCCCTCAAAGAGGTGTGAGGTCTCAACCTGTTAGATTGAAAATACACCAATTGTTTCTCAGCCCAACCTAGTGCCTAATCCAAAGCTAGTGGAAAGTTTTAAGCCTGATAAAACACTGGAGCACAAAATCTTGTTGGAAGTGAAATTAGAACAGGGCAGTAGGATTGAAGGTGAAGCAAGGCAACCACTGAGGGATTTGATAAGTGACATTAAAAATAACGTGGTATCAATGGTGGATGGAAAGAAAAGGGTGAAGAAAACTAGGAATAGGAAACCATCCGATGAGAGGGATGACAAGGAGAACTCTGGCAATGAGATGAAAGGAAAATATGGAAGTGGTGTAAAAAGAGGTTGTGATCAGATGAAGATAGGAGTCCTATCCTCGTACGGGGAAGAATTAATGATGAACCAAAAAAAGAAATCAAAAGCTAGTGTGAATCTGAATGAAATGGTGGAGGAAGCCAAAATTGAGTGGCCCCAAAGTGATCAATGAAGTCATCGGTGTGGAATTGTAGAGGTTTGGGAGGGCCTTCTATAGTTTCCCAATTAAAGGAGTCCTGGAGACTTCACCATCCCTTGTTTGTATTTTTATATGAAACAAAAAGAAAAAACAATTTATTGGTACTGTATGTAAACAACTAAAGCTTGAATATAGATGGGCTTGTGTGGATCCTGTGGGAAGAAGTGGATGATTACTGGTGATGTGGTCACATTAGGTGTCAATTATTCAAATCATCTCTAGTTCTTTTTGTTTTGAAGTTGAATTCCAAATTTCTAAAGTTGACTTTAAAGGCTGGGCTATTTTTGTGTATGCTAATACTGATACTCAGGAGAGGGAAATGCAGTGGAATTCTTGAGGTGTGCGAAGGATAAATGGGGGGACGTTTGGTTCCTGGGTGATGACTTTAATGATATATCGGCCATGAAGACAAAGTGGGGGAAAGGAAAAGATCTAATAAGAGTTTTGAGAAGTTTAATGAATTCATTTGTGATATGGGAATGTCTGAAATTAGGATGATAGGGCATAATTTCACCTAGGCTAACAACATGGATGGGGAAGGTTTTGTTGAATAAAAACTTGATAGAGTTCTTTGCTCTTTTGAGTGGTTGCAATTGTTTCCTTCAGCTAGTGTGTGTAATTTGTTGAGATCCTCCTCTGATCATGGACTGCTCCTATTGAATTCTAATCTTTTAGCCTGTAAAGTGAAGAAGATATTTTTCTTTGATAGAAGGTGGCTGCAAAAGATGGATGTAGGGGATGTGATCAATAAAGCCCGGATTGTGCGCCAAGAAAGGACACATATGTTCCGATTGAGCTCTAGGATTAAGGAATGCAGGATTAGCCTTCTTAACTGGAGTAGAACTTTCAAAACAGAAAATGCATTGAAAATTGATAAAATTAATAGCGATTTGGAGAAAATGAGGGCAAATGGGGAACAAGAGACTGGGCTCAGTGGGATATTCTGAAGCATCAACTGGATGAAGCATACTTACTAGAAGAGACCTTTTGAAGGCAGAAGTCAAGAGTGATGTGGCTTAGGGAGGGCGATAAAAATTCAAAAATTTCCATGCCTATACTATGCAACGAAGAAAAAGTAATGCTCTTGTAAAACTGGTTAAGGAGGATGGGAGTTTGTGCGGGAGTGAAGAGGATATTACTAAGGAGGTATGTGATTTTTACAAAAATCTGTTCAAATCTGAAGGCTGTAGTGGAGACATATCACTGCTTGAGGGTATTCCTTTCTGTATCACAACTGAAATGAACAGAGATCTTACAGCACCTATTGGGGAAGAAGAAATCAAAATTGTCCTCTTCAGTTTGAATCCTCATAAAGCACCATGCTGCGATGGTATGTCCCCTCTTTTTATCTAGCACTTTTGGTCTGTGGTCAAAGTTGAAGTTTTTAAAGCCATTGTTAGTTTTTTTGAGTCTGGCCAGATTTTAAGAAATCTTAATCATACCTTGATCACTTTGATCCCAAAATGCATTAGTCCTTATGTCATTTCCCAGTACAGACCCATTAGTTTATGTGGAGTGGTCTACAAAATTATTTTTAAAATTCTGACTACCAGATTAAAGGAGTGTCTTAACTTTTGCATTTGTGAAAACCAATCTGATTTTATCCCTAATAGGCAAATACTTGATAATATCATTATTTCACAAGAGTTTGTCCATTTTCTGAATAGGCATAGGAGTGGAAATAAATGTTATATGGATATTAAACTAGATATGGCCAAGGCTTATGACAGGGTGGAGTGGAACTGTGTGAGGCTGATCATGGGGAAAATGGGTTTTTGTGATGAGTTCATTAAATGGATTCGGGCCTATGTTTCTTCCCCTATTTTTTCCTTTAATGTGAATGGTAGAGTGTCTGGTTTTGTTGTTCCTTCTAGATCTCTTAGACAAGGTGATCCCTTATCACATTACCTCTTCCTAATTGTGTCAGAACCTTTCTCTAGCCTTATTAGAAAGGCTTCTGTTGAAGGTTTCTTTAATAGTCTTAAAATCTATGCAAATGGCCCGACCCTCACCCATCTTCTTTTTGCTGATGATACTTTGTTAATTATGTGAAACTAGCAAGAGTCAAGGTGATGTTCTTGTTGATATTCTTCATAAATACACACTTTTCTCTTGACAAAAAGTGAATTTTGATAAAAGCTCCATCTTTTTAATCAAGAATGTCCCTTTTTCTGTTCAATCTGCTGTTTGTGAGTCTCTTGGGGGAATTACAAAGCACGGGTCTAGTAGATATTTAGGTTTACCTTTGGGGGTTGGGAAGTCAAAAAAAGAAGTTTTTAATTTTATTATAGGGGCTGCTAGAAATAGAATGCTTAGTTGGAAGAATAAACTTTTGTCAACAACAGGGAAAGAAGTTTTGATTAAATCTATTATTAATGTTTTACCTAGTTTTGTTATGTCATGCTTTAAAATACCAGTGAGCATTTGCAAGGAGATTTCACAAATGGTGGCTAAATTTTGGTGGGGAGCTGAAGACCTGGTTAAAAATAAAATCCATTGGAGGGCTGGACAGACTTGCTATTCCTAAAAAACTTGGTGGATTGGGATTCCAAGATTTGCAGACGTGTAATGAAGCTTTGATTACCAAGCAACTTGGAGGATTATCTCTAATCCTGAATTACTGGTGAGCAGGGTCCTGAAAGACAGGTATTTTCCTAACTGTAGTCTCTTGGATGCTGAGATTAAGCAAAATACCTCTTGGTCGTGGAGAAGTTGGAGTTCAGCTAGATTGGCTCTAAAATATGGGTTGAGATTTGAAGTCAGAAATGGGAGGGCGGTGAAAATATGGAAATCACCCTGGATACCCAAAGTAGAGGGTTTCATGGCTTCTCCTACTGGTGGTAGACAATCTCTTACATGTGTCTCTGAGCTTATTGATGAAACTGGGATAAACTGGAAGAAGGATCTGATCGAAGAAGTGTTTTGTGAAAGTGATAAAATTATATCCTTGATATAAAGAGCCTTAACCCAAAGCTAAATGACAGAATGGTTTGGCATTTTGATAAAAAAAAAAAAAAAAAAGCTGCTTTTCCGTTAAAGTTGTGTATAAAAAACTTATTTGGGATAAGGTTAGACGGATGGATGTGGGCTGAAGGTAGTAGCGATGCTTGGAAATTAATGATGGCAAGGAATAGATGTTGGAAAATTAGGGTCAAAAATAAAATTAAGCACTTCATCTGGAAATATTTTTCTGGCCCGATTCTTACGAATTGTAACTTGAGGAGGAAAGGAGTGGGGATTGACCCAGTCTGTAAGGCATGTGGGGAAGAGAATGAGACGATTGAACATATCTTGTTCACTTACATTAGAGCTAAACTTTTCTGGAAATTGGAACCAATTGACTGGGATGGCTTGGAAAGGGAGACTGATTCGTTTAAAAGCTGGTGGTGTAAAGTGTTTCTTCTTGATCATGGAACTTTTTCAGAAGCGTGTATCCAGCTCACGACATACTTACTTTGGTGGTTATGGAAAACAAGAAACTTGCGGCAATTCCAAAATTTATGGAGATCAGAAAGGGATACAATTGGTGGGGCTGTCAAAGAATGACAAGAATTTAATTACTGCATGACTACTGGATCTAATTAGGGGCACGGTTTGTGTTTTAGGGTTTTATTTGGGGCTGTTTCTGTTGTACATTGATCATACCCTGGCTTTTGTTGTACAATGTCGGGTTTTCCCTAACCATGATATTTTGAGCGATATCTCGTTAGGGCCTCCTTGGAGTTCAGTTGTGAGTTATCGTTACGTCGGACAGCACTGGTGTGATGTGTGAAGTTTGATGATTAAATTATGAGTTTCCTGCATGGTATTTTCAGCTTCATAGTTAAACCATCTTTCTTTTTTTTTTGTTGTGTGATTTTGTTGTATTTAGACCACTTTGGTGGGTCTCTTGATTGTTATGTTGCTCTGAACAAGGTGGCCAAAAGGCCTTGTACATATTTTTGTCTTTTAATATATCTATCGTTTCGGGAAAAAAAAAAAAGCAATTTACTTTCTTTCTTTTTTTCTTTTAAAAAACAAAAGCAAAAGGTTTCATCGAGAACGTTGGAAATCGTCCGACCACAGTTGACAAAGGGAAGGTAAAAGTGACTCCCACCAATACTCAAACTACATCATAAGCTTAGCATAAAAAGTAGAATAATATGTAACAATTGTTATCCATCTTTGTTCAAAAAATACCTAACAAGTCAAGTAAATTCTTGAGTTAGAATATATTGAGAAGATGAGCAAACAATTTACTTGAAACTAACAATCATCCTATAATGCAATATATATTATTCTAGAAGAAGTAACTAATGTGTATTAATTTTTTTTTTTTAAGTATGTATATGTAATTGGGATAAGAACTTTCTTAATTAGAATGAAAAAACAATATATCTTCAGTGGTTACTGTCCTGTCATATTTCATAATTTTTATAATAAAAAAAATCATATATATGGAATAAGAACTTTCTATATTGGAATGGAAATAAACAACTCTTATCCAAGCACATGAGCAATTGAATATATTTTCATTTATAAAACTCTGAAAATAAGAGAAAATAGTGATGAGGTTTTTTAAAAGAAGAATGGCGTTTTTAAGAATCAATGGATATAAGATGGAAATGGAATGATAAAAGTTTATTAATATAAAAAATAGTAAAATGATTATTAGTGGCTATTTATAATTATATCAGTAGATGAATAGTAAAATTTAAGAAAATGCGTGATTGACAACTTATTTTAAAAAATATATTGAAGTGATAAAGTGAGAAAAAATTGAAAGTTCGTATAACGTTTGAGATACTTTATAGAATGAAGTTAAAGTGAACAAAATTTCCAAACAAAATGACCCTTCCAAATCTATCTGCCTTGGTAACAGTTATTGACATAAAAGACTGTTTATTCTACCTCTTTTTTGGATTGAATCAAAATATAAAATTGATTAAACTCTTAAATACTCTAGATAAAGATAAGGGTAAAATATAATGTAAAAAAAAAAAAAAAAGCATTTATCCAATTGGTTTTCTAAAGTAGTGAAACAAATTTGTTTAATAAAGTAACAACAGAGTGAATAGTAAAAGAAAATTTAAAAAAGAATATTAAATTCAGTATGTACGAATGGAATGTAATAATTTTGGTTCCGTAATACATTACAATTTTGGGTGTGTAAATGGCGAAATTTATAATTTTGGTCCAGTACACTTTACGTTTTTTATTTTGGTATAAATAACAATTTCAATATTTCATTTATCCCCAAAATGTCTTCATATACCAAAATGTAAAACAAAAAAAGCATATAAAAGTTGCAAGACTACATTAAGGTTGTAAAAGTTGCAAGATTAAAGTTGCAATTCAACCCGATGTAAATCAACATATAAAGTTACTGATGAGAGTTTAATTTACAATAACTTTTTATTAAAACAAAAAGGAAAAAACCAACGTACATCCCTCAACTCAACCTACAAGCTCCCAGTCGACACAGAGGTCATGCAATGGCCCTCATTATTTCAACTTCTAAAAGAAAAAAAACACTTATTAATTTTGTCTTTACATCATAGACTTGATCACATCCATAGCAAGTTCAAAGGGCTTTGGCCGCGGGCTGCGGGCCCTGGAACCAGCACTGAAAACCCTAGATTCCTCTCTCCCATACTTCAAGTTCTTCGCTTCCTGCCTGGAAATACCGTACGAATTCATCAGCACCTCCTCCGGCATCCCCCTTAGGGCCGAGAGCCGCCCCGCCAGCTGGCTCGTGACGGCGTTGTCATTAGTCTTGAACGAGATCCACTCCAAACCCTCTTCCTCATCATTAGCCCTCTTCAAAACGACGTAGTTTTGCGGCACGATTATCAACTGCCCCTCTCTGACCTCGCCGTCGAACACAGACTTTCCGGCGTGTCCGACCACCTGGAACCTGCCGCTGCCTCTGGTGACGTAAATAATCGAATGGGCGTTCACGTTCCAGTGCGGCGCCAAAATCGCGTTCTGCACGCAAGGTGTTTGTTAAAATTACTGAATGAAGAATTTATGTATCAGAAACAAAACCCTGATAACTTTTCTGAACTTACTCTGTATAGGACTCCTTTCTCGGCGCTGAGACGGAGTGACCGGAGAATGGGGAGCTTCTGGCTGTTGAGGGTGCTGATGCGGCCGCCACGTGGGGTGTAAATGTCTGAGCTCGTCGGCTTGTCTAAGCTCACCCTCAGCTTCTGAGTGCACATAGTTTCTTCCATGCCGTTATCTGGGTAATATTGTCTTCTCTCCTCTGCCTCCTCCGGCAATACAATGTTAAACCTCTCGGCCCGCACGATTTGGCCCCTCTGATCGTCGCGCCCTCTCAATTTCCTTGCGGTTTCTGTATTCACGTTGAAAATATCCGCGAGAAAATCTTCTTCGAATCCGTAGAAAATGTTGTTTCTTTGGGCTTCTTCTTCTCCTTTTTCTCTCTGGCCCGGATAACTCTGTGTTCCGCCTCTCGGGCTTCCAGCTAGGAAGAAATTCTTAATATAAAAAAAAAAATTAAAAATCAGATATTTGTTGTGGGTTAAGATTTTCTGTTTCAATTTTCTATTCCACTATATATATATTTTATGATTAATCATGCCTGTGATTTTATTTAATTTACCCTGAATTGCTGATCAAGCTGATTTATTTCATTGCCAGTATCAAGAAGAGCAACAGTAATAAGTGGCTCCTCCCCATTGTTGTAGAACCAGTGAGTTAAACCCGCCGGCAACGCAAGAACATCGCCTTGTCTGAATTGCCGAACCTTCTGATGCCGATCGTTAAATCTCCTCTGACGCTCCGATCGTTGTTCGGTACCCGACTCGTACGTCTCGGCACAGCCCGGGATAACAGTCCCCTGAATTCCCTTTCCTGCAAATATTCAAAAAGATATTAAAATTCAATATTCTTATTACTTATAGATCAAAATAAAGGAAAACAATTAAAGACTAGCCTTGAACAACGTAGAGTAGCTGAGGTGCGTTGTTGTAGTGTGGCAACAAAAGGCCTTTCGGCTCAATATAGTTTCGGACAGCAGCAACACCGGCGCACTCGAACTGCTGGTTGTTCCGGTCCCAGAACTCGGTCCGGCCTGCCTCAGACTCGTACCTTAGAGTGGGCTCTTGGGCCGTGAGCCGGTCGACCCGGCAGTCGGTCCGGGCCCGGAGCCTGTGCTGCTGCTGGTTTTGGAATAGAGATTCTTGTTCACCAAAAAACACAGTTGATGAGCAGCTATTGATGATGAGGGCTATAAGGAGGACACTTAGGGGTACTGAGAATTTGTGAGACATTTTTTTTTATTTTTTTGAGTGATTTTATTATATTTTTTTGTGATGATGTGAAGTGTTGGAATTAAGGTGGGGATTTATAGTGGGGAGTTGTGGGTTTGGGTTTGACACGCAAGATGTGAGATGGTGGGATTTGAGTGACATTTGGCTGTGCATGGGGTTTTGTTTTGTTGTGGAAATGAATTTGCATGCATGGAGAGTTGATGATGTGCTTACACCTAGTGTTTTTTGAGTTGGGTATGTGGCGATTCGTGATGGAATAAGAGAATATTCTGGGTTTGTGCGTATGTTGTGTGTATGTATTTCGTAATAAAGTGAAGGTATTTATGTATTGTATTATGGACGTAGACGTATATGGGTGTGCGCTCAAATCTTCCCATAATATGAACAAAATGAAACATGAAACTGTACAAGCAGGTAATATGCAATATCTATTTCATAAATACAGAATATTAAATGATATATTTGGATAATAGATACACTAATTAACATGACTTATGAGAGCATCTTCAATACAATAATGTTAACTGAGACCTAAGTAGCAAATGACATTGACATTTTATAAAAAAAGTTTTTCAATGCATCAATGTTAATGTTATATATGTGATGGCAAATGACATTGACATTTTATAAAAAAAGTTTTTCAATGCATCAATGTTAATGTTATATATGTGATAATTTATTTTATTTATTTTTAGAAAAAATAAAGAGAGAGAAATCACTTGATTGGATGATATATTTAAAATTAATTGTAGACATTGTCAAGAGTAATGTCTAGAATTTAACATTACTCTCGACAATATCAAGCATTTAATGTGCCACATAATTATTTTATGTCATGTGTCAATTTTTTCACTTTCAACATTATTACATTGGAGATGCTTCGAAAGCTGATTAGGTTGTGTTTGAGTTTGTTGGTACAAAATTTATATGAAATTCGTATATCCAATTTCCAAACTCTTGTTTAATAGTTCGTGTTGAGTTTTAATATAAACTCCACTTGTTTAGACAGTTAATTAATTTTATCTGAGTTATACAGGTTACATGAATTGTCTGATCTGAGTTGAAACCATAAAATTAGAGTTATATATAAAGGAGATCTTTGGGCCTTGTAAAAGTAAAGTAAAGCCAAACGACATTGAAGCGATTATTGGACTATAGACAGTGATTAATCTATGTTGTCCAATTGTTATGGATCTTTGGACCCAATAAGGGCCCATCCAATCACAAGGCCCATATTCATATCCAATTGTAACTATTACCAAAGAATATTGAAACTTCAAAAAACAGTTGTGTTTACAACAACTTTTCGCCATAAGCGACACAAACAGGAATTAATTCTTTTCGTCGCCCCTGATAATAAGTGAAAATATCAGCCTTGGATGGCAAATAATCACCCATAATCACAGGATGATTGATAAAATTATCCGCCCAGGCCGCGATAGCTGGGAATTTCGAGGAGTCGAGGATTTTGGCCGAGGCAACCTCCTCCCAAGCAGGCAACCAATAGGAAACGAATCCCATTACTAAATCCAGGAATCCAATCGTATCCCCTCCAAAATATTTCTTCCCTTTTAGCGTTTCTTCGACTTTTTCGAGGCTCTCAATGGCCATTTTCACTGCTTTCTCCTGATTCTCACCTTCTAGGCAGAGAACAAGCCATGCTGATTCAACAACCTGAACCAACAATGAAAATATACATTGGTCATTAAAGCGAACAATCACAATATTCGGATCATGTTAAACCAGTCGGGCTATTTTTGACAGCTCTAGTCCTTGTGACCACAAATGTGAAACCGATACAAAATTTATGTCGTACGTACCTTTTCATCTGCAAATCTAGCCCAGAAACGGGCTTGGGCTCGTTCGTAAGGATCCTGGGGCAACAATGGGTTTTGCTTCCATGTCTGGTCAATGTATTCAAGTATAATTGAAGACTCTGGAAGTGGTTTTCCATCATGAATGAGAACAGGGACTCTGCCATAGACAGGATTTAAGTCAGAAAGCAGCAAAGGGCTCTTATTGAATATATCTTCTTCTATGTATTCATATTCTATGCCCTTCAGCTTTAGTGCCCATCTCACCCTCTGAGTAAATAGGCTAACCCAAAATCCTACAACCTTCACACTCTTATTATTGCTCATTTTCTCCATTTTGGTGGGGAGTGGGATCAATTGTTACTTCCTCTTTAGGTCTGTAATTGTTTATGATATATATATAGTAGTTTCAAGATTTTGTGTGTACTCACATGTTTGGATTAATTTGTCAATCTTGGAAATTTCCTGGAAATATATATATGTTCACACGGGAACAGTTGTCTCAACTACAATTAAAATATAGTAAATTATACTAGTGTTGTATTTTTGCAGTTTTGGTCATATAAGTTCCGAGTTGATGCAATTTTGGTCCATGATGGTTGTTTAATACTATTTCATTTGTTTTCAAAATGTCAATAAATACCAAGTGCTTGTTTGGGAATCCATTTTGAAATGGACTTTTTGTAAATAAGTCCATTTAGAAAAGAAAAACATGTTTGGTGGTTATTTTAAAATGGACTTTTGAAAAAGTAACTTTTCCAAAAGTCCATTTTGAAGAAGTGATAATTTATGACTTTTTAATTTCATTTCCTACACTTTTGTTGAATGAACTTTTAAAATTATTTTTACCAAACACTTCACATTTTTCACAAGCACTTCTCAAATTACACTTTTCCAAAAGTCCATTTTATAGATGGACTTTTATGCCAAAAGTGTTTTCAAACAAGTCCCAAATTATCAAAATATGGTTACGAAAGTCACAGGACCACCGAAATTGCTATTTTAATTTAACGACATGATCGCCAAAGGATCGAAATTATACCATCAAGAGTTTTAAAAAAAAAAACTAAAACTATGGACTATAATTGTAGTTTAGCTCATAAATATTAAATTAACATAGAATAAGCCTCTAGTAATGTAGGGTAAAAGTGTTTTTAGGCCAAGAATTTGTCATAACAGTTGTTGTAAGAGATACAGAGCATACAGAATTTGTAACATATAGATAAATTTTCCATTACATAATTTTTTTCCTGGAACTATAGGGGATATATCAATAAACCGGGAGAAGAGTGGGGAAATAATTAAATTAACATAAAAAGCAAACATCAAAGAACAAAAAGAAATAAGAAAGATGTCCAGGCGACCGAGCTCTTTTCATAAAATTTTTATTGCCCCGTACTCAGTGCTCACTGTTTTATAGCAACGAATCTCCCAAAATACAACAACGAACGGAACTGGACGGAGCAGACGATCCAATCAACCTGGCGAACGAGAACTGGGCAAATAATCGAGCAAAACCCTAATTGCAAACTATATGATACGTTACGTGGGTAGGTAGGGAAACTATGAGATGCTTTGATGCTGATAATTTTCGGATGAGTGAGTTTACACTTCAAAGTGGTTGGTATTTATAGTTAAGAGATAACCCTTAAATAAGGAAGTAAATTGCAGGAATTAGGATTCCTAATAAAGTCAGACCGAGCTTCGAGCCTGGGTGGGTGGGTGGGCGGATTCCATCCCCACTCAACTTGTAACCAGTTCTCATCTCACTTCATTTAACAAAGCTATCTAGAAATGGGTCTTATTCCAATGTGGGACTTTCCATTTCTCAAATGGATATTTCATTACCTTTTCAACTTCCAAATTCACTTCTTAAATGTCCAACTTTGAACATTGATTACTCACTCATCCCAACATGGATTTGTGAAATTGAATATACCACGTTCATCTACTCGCAACATAGATTAAGAATGTGAAGCTCGTTTACGTAAATAACAAACTTTCCATATTTGGAATATTGGATCAAAGTTAGCAAAAATAACTTTTCAAATACCCAAATCCCCACATGAGTGCAAATCAATGTATGATGCATGTGAATCATTTGGTCGGCTTCTCATTGACTATTTGCTCAACATACATGAGCCCCTTGCTTGATGTCGTAGGCATTGGTTTTGCTTTGAGCACATTGAGAACTTGGAGCGATCCCATTACGCTCGGCTCCTTCTCTTCATGGGACTCTGCCTCGTGCCGCTCGACCATGGTTGAAAGTGACCCTAACTTGGGGCAGTCCCTTATACCATGGGGTGACGAAATACCCACCTCGTGGGATAAAGGCATGCTTCTTTTCTTTGTATACTTTATGCATCATACCTCTATCCCTTCCTTGGGTGGTGGCCGCTGGTAGTCGCGGCCGTCTCACTCCTTAGTGTCCCGCCTCTCTCCCCCACCTTTGGCGGGGTACCTCTCCTTCTGCTTGGTAGCGTCGGATGATGCCTGGGGATGGTATTTGGTTAGCGACTCAGCGGCATCAATGGCCTCATTGACCGTCTTTACGCCTCGTCACTTGAAATAGGCTCAGATGGAACCCCTACCTTAATTCCCTCAAATTCTTTCACGCCTCGTAGACGACATTCTCGGGATAAAATTGTCGCTTTAGCTCCTTTACGAAGTCATCCTAAGTGTCGATCCGACATGTGCTTTTCTTGATATTGGCATGTTTGCGACGCCACCACAACATCGCATTATCGGTGAGGTAAAGAGTGTAAGTCATTACCTTTGAAGCTTCCTCCCGAATATTCATGCCCTCAAAATACTGTGACAAGTGCCACAAGTAATTGTCGAGAACTTTAGTGTCCCTTTCCCCATTAAAACTCGTTGGCTTTGGGTATTCAATCCATGGGGTTGGAGCGGAGGTGCTAGCCTTCCCATTAGCGATGACCCTTTTACACATCACCATATCCTCTTTTAATGCATTAACGATGTCGGTTTGCTGATCCAAGCGTTGTATTATTTTCGCACGAGCATCCTTTAGCTCTTGAAATGTATCTTTGCATTCTTGGATGGAGTCGCTGCACACTTGCACATCTCCCTTAGTAGACTTCATTTCCTCCATTATAGAGTGATAGATTTGCAAGCTTACTACAAAAACTTCATGTGTAATGACGTATGAGTTTACATAAAAATTTAGCCGATACACTTTAGCGTTTTGAGTCCATCCTGTGAGTAAGTCGTGGATCCCATGTGGTATTTGTTAATTATCAAGATAATTTTCATGTTTGCTTTCGTTTTAAATTTTGTGCTGCACATGTTTTGTATGATTTCATTGCTTGAGGGCAAGCAAGAACTTAAGTGGGGGCATATGGGTTCAGGTACGCTTCCGTAAACTAACTTATGACTCTTAATAATTCAATATGATGGTTCCTTGATTATAGCGATGGCTTTCGCTATGATTTTATTATCTAGCAGATTCTACAAAGCATACGACGCCATGTGCTTAGCTAATGCCTCTCTGTCTTCAAAGACACCCCTTTTACTCGAACTTCTTTTTCTTCACGTTTTAGTCCTTCAATTTTGTAGCTTCTTCTATCACTTTTTTACAGATGATGTTGGCATTGTAAATGAAGTAGGTGAACGTTTCATCCACTTTTCTAGCACACTGTCTTTATTTAGATGGTGTGTTAGACAATTTTTATTTAACAATGGGGAGGGGGGTTAATAAGTAGAAAAATGTGCATGTTTTTAAGTGTTAAAATCATATACTTACATGCATTTTATTTATTTGCGTCGTTGATTCTTCTTCTTATCGGGACATTTGATTTAATATTAGAATTTATATTTATTTCGACGATTTTGAAGTTTTTATGGGCTTGACATGGGCGAGTGTGGGCCTACGAATGGACTTATATAGATATTGGGCCGAAATTCCGAAGAAGGCAATTCATTGGCTTCGTCTTCCACACTGGGTTACCCAGTCGCAGCTCAGATTTAGAAACAACACTACTTTGGGCCCAAAAAGCTGAAAAGGTCCGGCTCCAAGTCCTTTAAAATAGAAAGCTGCGTACGGCAGCAGCCCTAGACAGTAGAGGCGTGGGCAGAATCATAATAAGAAAAAAAGAAAATAAAAGGCACGAGAGGACGAGATAAATTATGAGAAAGAGTTTGGCATACGAGGAGGAGCAGCAACATGAAAGTTTTGGAGGTTATCGACAGTGTTTTGATTGCGATGATGTTTGATATATATTTCTATCTCTTTTCTTTTGTTTTTATTTTAGACTCATGGCGGTGATTACGTTCATACTATTTATGTTTGGTTAGTTCATTTTATTCCGGTTCTTTGGTGACGTTTGAAACGTATTTGATGAAATTGTGATTTAAATTTGTTACGTATTCTCTACTCGAATCTCTTGAATATTTTTATATTATAAATTTAATTATTTTTATTATATGATTTAGTTTGGCCAACTAAATTAGGGCTTTATATAATTTATGCTAGAATAGAATTCATAATCTGTAATTGTTGCGAGTCTAATTTCACAAACAACGACTATTGAGTCTATTCAATTGGATAACATAAATTCAAGATCTCTTATTAGGTCGAGCTCATGAACTTAATATCTAATCTATTCCATCGTTTTAGTTTTTAATGCTTCTAGCGTTATACATTTAAAGAGCTTGTTTTAAATCACTCGTCTAGATAAGTTTGATTAAAAAGCTTATTTTAACTGAATAAAATTAAGAAACGTTAAGTGTTAACAAAGCTTGTTGTTAGCTTCGCAATATGAATTCAAGGGATTAGATGAGAGTTTAGCGTTATATTAAATTACAATTGAATCAAAATGTGGATAAGCGGAACTAAGAACCGTAAGTCTTCTCAATTTGGATTATTTATTTTTATATATTTTCTTAGTTTAGTTGATTATATTTTAAATTATATATTTGTTTTTAGTTTAATTATTATTATTAGTAGTAGATTAAGGCAATTTATTAGGTGCACCTGGGTGCACCTTGCTAAGTGAACCCTGTTTTACGTGATGATATATGATAGTTATACGTGATGATATATGACAGTTATACGTGATGATATATAATAGTTATACGTGATGATATATGACAGTTATACGTGATGATATGTGTCAAAAATTTAGAGTTTAGGGTTTACTTTTCTATTTTAGGGTTTAGTTTTACATTTTAGGGTTTAGTTTTTTATTTTTTTATTTAATTTTCCATTTTAGGGTCCCCGCAAAAATCTATCATTATATCAGTTATATGTGATGATATGTGTCACTTATATGTGATGATATGTGTCAGTTATATGTGATGATATATGATAGAAATTTAGTATTTAGAGTTTAATATTCAATTTCAGGGTTTAGTTTTTTATTTTAGGGTTTAATTTTTTGTTTTAGGTTTATTTTTTTAATTTTAGAATTTCAAATTTTAGAATTAGAATTTCAATTACTTGTGATGACATGTATCAGTTATATGTGATGATATGTACCTTGTATATGTGATGATATATGACAGTTATATACGATAATAAATTAAATTAAATTACAGTGTGCACCTTACAAGGTGCACCTGGGTCTATGGTATACACTCTCGTAGATAAAATCTTTTCAACCAAACCCCCAATTATATATTTAATGAATTACGTCGATTATGTACGAATAATTTTTATAACTTTTTGTGGAATCGATCCTTATTTGTAATTTTTACAAAATAATTGAAATAATAAAATTATTTAATTTAATGTGTTTCACCACTTCCTAAATTATTTACAATTATTTTCTATAATATTCTTGAGAATTCTACGATATTCCTTACAAAACTAAGCTTCTCCTGCAAATCTCGAATTTTTAGCCCATGAAATCTACCTTCCACTGGCTTCTTGCCTAATGGCACAAATTTAAGTACACTACATGTTGAATAAACAAGAAAAGAATAAATATTCTTCAAAGATAATCAATCCTAACCTACTTTTCACATCGGATCTCATTCATCTCCTAATAATTTTAATAAAATTCATATATACCCAAATGTACCTTAATTCACACAATAAACACTTAAAATAAAATAAGTTCTTGAAAACGTGTTAAAATAAGGAATCAAATACTTCTTTAATAGAAAATATCTTAGACTAAATCGACTAAAAAAATACTATACTACTTTATGCTTAAATCTAATTAAATTCTTTAACTAAGGCAGTTATTATGAATTGTATAATTTCAGAATCAATCAAATAATTAACTAACTAAATATACATGCATTTCCTTTAATAAATCCAATTTAGCATATTATTCTCAGCTACAAATATATCACACACATTCTCTCATTTTCCTCGAACTAAAGCAAATTAAATTGGATTCTAACTTTCGAAACACACTAATATCTGTATATATGTCGACCTTCGATTTATCCAAAAAGCTCAAACCCGCCAGAAAAGTGTGGAAGAGCTTAAAAAATAATCTCCGATCAAAATTAAACCACTCAATCAAAACTTTCAGACAGCGTTTCAATGTTGCCTCGAAATCAATCTCCCCTGTTCTAACCAAACGCTCGCCGCCTCATCACTACCTCCGCTGCGGGCCGATCAACTCCGCAATTTACGTCGACGAACTATTTCCAGGGCCCGTTTCGTTAGCAGAACCAGGAAAGGCGGAAGAAAATATGGATGAGCGATTTCCAGGGCCCGTTAAAAAACCCGGGCCAATGTCGGGCCTGGAAACTCGGAACAAAGTGAGTGTTGAAATTCCTGGAAATAGGGAGAAGGGGCTGGGTGAAGGAAAAGCAGAAGCTGGAGAGAGCAGCAAAAGTTCATCGCCTGAGCATTTTCGTTGCATCAATGAAAGAGCTGAGGAATTTATTGCTAAATTTCGACAGGATATGAAGCTTGAGAGAGAGCAATCGATTCATGAGTTTGAGGAGATGTTGAAAAGAAGTGCTTAATTTTATTTTATTTTACTGCAGTTTTTATTTTATGTTTTATGTCTGAAGTTTTAAAGGGTAGATATGTTAATTTGATTTTATTAAGTACGGTTTGCTCGAAATTTATTATCGTTCAATTATATGTGATGATATATTATTCGGATGGTTTTTTTTTTTCATTTTAAAATTTAATTTTTCTTTAGATATTTTTTTTCCATTTTAAGGTTATTTTTTTTATTATAGATTTTCAGATTTAAGATTCTAGTTGTTGTGAACTTTTAGGTTTTCATTATGGGTTGTTTAATTGGGATTTCTTTTCAAGATATCTTCTTCTTTTTTTTTTTTTTATTTATTAGTAATTATTTTGTAATAGTGATTATTGGTGGTCGTTCGAATCGGACGTCTAAGTAAGACGAGCCCTCGTTTAAAATAGGCAAACATTTGTTTTAGGCCAGACTAACGGGTCATGATATAATATAATGTATTGAGTTCTCTACTATAATGTATTGAATTTTTTTTTGTAAAGTATTAATTTTATATAAATCTCTTAATATTTTCATAAATTTTTTACTCGTGTTGTAATGTATTGATTTTTTCATTATAATATATTAATATTAAATTAACAAGAGACCGAAAGAAGAACGAGTAATCAACTCGTCGCGCTGAAACCTAGGGAAAATATCACATTCCCAACCAAGGGCCTAACCACTTGCATAGGGACTGGCCCTTGTGCTTTTACTAGCTGTAGTGGGCCACTTATTTATGGGCCAGTTAGTAGAATATTGTGAAATTTATAAAGTACAATACGGCCATTTTTATTTAAATTGGCCCTAGTTCCATATAGTTCCGCCTGCCTATACCCACATTGGCCACATCTAATCTGTCCCAAATTTATATTTTTGGGAAACCATAAAAATTCAAAGAAAATACGTTCCAGTACTAAATGGCCACAAATAGCAACAAATGATCACTAAGATAAAGAGGAATTTTAAGGTATGATTCTCATCTGAAACACCCCCAAATCAGCCTCAAACAAACCTCAAACTGCAACACGGCTTATGAGTTAAACCCCGAATGAGCACTTACAACTGGAAAAATAAACACAAACACAAAAACGATCTGGGCTCGAGCAACCAATCCGACAAGTCCCGATCAACCTCTCAACAGTCAACCCTCCCCATCAGCAGTACCCCCCTCTCCATCCATATGACAGTTTGATTTTCATATAAACTTTGTTACCGAACGCATGTAATTATTCTTAAATTTTCAAATATTTTTATAATAATTGGTTTATTTATTTGTCTTTTCATTAATGATTTTTATCAAATTTTTGAGAATTTTAAAATTGAACATGAATTAAAATTAAAATTAAAAATTGATAATAAAAAAAATTAAAACCGAGGGGACAATCCCTCGGAAAAGTCAAAAAAAAATATTAAAAAAACATAAATCGAGTGGATATTCCCTCGAAAATCCCTCGTAAATATCAAAAATCTGAGGGACTATTTTACCCTCGGAATTCCGAGGGAAAACAAAGCCCTCGGTTTTCCTATGGAATAATTTCCCTCGGAAGTCCGAGAGAATAATTTCCCTCGAAATTCCGAGAGAATACAAGGCCCTCAGTTTCCCTCGGTTTTTCCGAGGGTTGCACTGAGATTTTTTCGAGGGAATGTTTCCCTCGAAATTCTCTCGATTTAAGATTTTCGAGATAATATTTTTTCGAGGAGGGTTTTTCCGAAGGAATTTTTCCCTCGATTTCGCCCAAAACCGAGGGAAAAATCCCTCGGAAATCTGTTTTTTTTTTTAGTGATCCAATTGGCTCACCCACTGAATTGGACCCTCAACCTCACCACCGAACCGGTAATTAACGAGAGAGAGAAACCGAAGGCTATGATATGAACAAGCTAACTGACTAAGTCAGCTATTGTGCAATAATACACTTTGTCAAGATTTGCCTAACTAAGTTTTTATATTAGCAAAGAGTGTAAACAGTTGACTATAAATAATATCCAAATGTATGATATATTCTTCAAGCCCAAACATACTGCTTCTGAAATTCGAATTCAGGACTTGAGAGAACCCATTCATGTTCACTGTTACTACTGCAAATCCCATAACCACAAATGACAAACCCATCTTGCCTCAATGGGCGTGCCAATGATTTGTATGTATCCCTCACTGATAAAGAAAACGAGACTCCATTATTTTTAATTAAATATTTAATTAATATGTAAAATAATTTTTTTATTGTGGAAATAATATTTTTCTAACCCAAGTGACCGTATTTATAGAAAAAATAGTCAATCACATCGATTATAATTCATATAATCACGCATAAAGCTTAGTATTTGAAATTGTATATGCATGAACATCTCTAAATTAATTTATTAATTTATCAATTATTTTATATCTTGTTCGATTAGTCAATTTCAGAGTCTCCATTATATTGATTTATAAAGGTTTTTTATTTTACGTTGGATTAGAGTGATTTAAAACTACGCTAAGATAATTAATGCTACATCTGTTATTGTCACTAATACTTCAAGTCGTAGATAGTAGTTATTTGAAAAGGAAAAAAATATAAAACAATTAAATTTATTAGATTACCTATTTTTTTGACTCGAGTATAAGCTATTCATTTAAATCCTTCAATAAATGAAATAGATATCTAGTGTTGTTAATCCGGTTACAACCGATCGGTTAATTAATCGACCGGTTAAATTAACCTGTTTTTGCCTAACCGTAATCTAACCGGCGGTGAACCGGTTAAGGTTACAGTTAAATGCGGTTAACCGCCATTTTTTTTTTTTTTATTTATTGAGTTTTTTTTAATTAAATTTAATAACTTAAATAAAACTTGAACAATTGAGATGAATGAGAAACTTAAATGAAATTAGAATGAGATAAATAAATGAGAACTTAAATAAAATTTGAATAATTGAATTTTTGAAGTAAAATTTTTTTATTTATTTTGAAAAAAATAAATTAAAGAAAAAGACTTGATTTTAATTCTAATATTTACAAACAACCAAATTAACAAGATGATGTCATTTATTTCAAAATAACACAACACAACCACATTACAAATTTAATTATAAAAACATTGAAAAAATAGTTCTTTACCGTATTGTATATAACTTGAGAGTACGAACTGTGTATAACTTAAGAGTATTGCTTTGTTTTTAATTCTAATAGTCTTTTTTTACTTTCACTTTTTTGTGTTGTGATTGTATTCATTTATGTTTTTGTCATTGCATGAATAAGATTTTTTTTTGAAGTAAAAAAGTTTTAAAAAATACTTTTTTTAAAGGACTTGATTTTAATTTTAATATTAAAAATTAAAAATTTAACTTTTAATACTAGAATTAAATTGCATACGTATCCTCGGAAATGAATCAAAGTGCACGTCGTTCGATTTTTTATTTTTTATTTTTGAAAAAAATAAATTAAAAAATGACTTGATTTTAATTTTAATATTAGAAGTTAAAATTAAATTTTAACTTTTAATATTAGAATTAAATTGCCTACGTATTCTCGTAGAGAAATCAAAGTCCACGTAGTTCGATTTTTTTATTTATTTTAAAAATATTAAATCAAAAAAAAAAGATTTGATTTTAATTATAATATTAGAAGTTAAACTTAAATTTTAACTTTTAGTATTAGAATTAACTTGCCTACGTATCCTCGTAGAGGAATCAAAGTTCACGTAGTTCTTATATTTACCTCACTTATCTACTTACCTATTCGTCGTTGTTGTCGTTGCTTTCTGAAGTGGTATCGTAATAGTCGCTCTCTTCACCTTAATCCAATTACATTTCTTGTTCTCGTTTTTTGGGTTTGACCTAATCATTCATCAACATTAATAAGTTAGACCGGTGATTATCTAACACAAAGCCTCCCATGCTGAAAGCCTGTTCAACAGAAACTATTGAAACAGGAACGGCGAGAACCTCCATGGCAATCCTAGAGAGTATATGAAAAATACTGACCGCTTTCAACCAAAGTTGTACAAGATTATTAGTAGTACCGTCGGGCTTTTTTCGAATCGAAGGCTCAAAACCCCTAAATAACTGTCTAATTCCATTTATCGACTAGCACTAGCCCTTTACCGTTTTCGTTTAGTATCATCAATAAACCTAGTATATGGGGTTAGAGGTTTTCGAGGGTCGTTGGGTCTTATAATAGAAGTGGTGGGGGAAGGGGAAGGGGACACATTGACATCACTAGAAGAAGATTGATTGTAATCATTAAAAATATTTATTAAAGATTGTCTTACTTGGTGAGCAACAAGATAAGCGTCAGGAATTTTCATATTTGAAGTTTGTAAAAAAAAGCCCTAATGCATCGTAATAAACTTTAAGTAAATTTTCTAAACCCTTTACCCGATAATCCGAATTTAAGATTTTTGCAATCAAAAAAACGTCGGGAATGTACAGAAAATGACTCATTTACTCAACATATTAGCAATACATTAACCTAAATAGAAGTACTAACAAGTATAATTTGAATACATTGATCAACAAGTAGTATGGAGGTAAGATAATAAATACCGGATAAGTCACGGTGATGTCGTTCAAAGTTTTTAAAAGGGATATCATATTATAACAATTATCTCACGTATTGGTAACCAAAACGAAACATCTTGATTAGCAAAAAATGCACACAATGTTTCTTTATATTCAAAAGAATCATTAAGCAATTTATAAGTAGAGTTCTAACGATTTGGCATATCAATTGAAAAAAAATTTGGATGCAAATCATTGGTTCGGTAAAATTTTCCCCATTTTTTTGCAACCGAATCGTGTTTACATATATGATATATCGCACTCCTAATCAGAGCAATTTTATATTTAAAAATATTTAAACCATCTTAAACACATAAATTCAAATATGACAAATGCATCTAACATGAAAAAGTTTGCCACCAATAGTGGGTTGACGAAAAGTTTTTAACAAATCTAAACTAGTCGTATTAGCGGCGGCATTATCAATGAAATTGAAAAATATCATGTTACCTATATGATACTCGAACAAAATATTGGATATTTTGCGCGAAATATTCACCGCGACATGCGCACTATTAAACTTTCTATACGCAATTAAACATTTTTGCCAAATCCAAGTATTATCAGTCCAATGACATGTGATTCACATATAATTATTATTATGATGGCAATCCGTCCAAGTATCCGAACATATAAAGATACTTTGAAACAAACTATCATATATTGAAATCAAATTCAACTTATACTCACCAACCATTTTTTCAATATCGCGAGTCACTTTATTTCGTGAAATCTTAGTGTTAGATGGATTAAATGCACCCCTAGTATAATCTTAAAATGACTACTATACTCGTGATTAAAAGGAAGACCCAAAACGAAAATAAATCTTGCAAGAAACTTTCTATGATCACTTTTGCTATATTGAAATAAATTAGAATCCATACCTTGGCCGCTGGTCCCGACGACGGCGGTAGATGAAGATAAGAAGTTTATTTGTATTTGAGAGATATCAACGCCGTATTTGTCGGGATGCTTCTTCTCCATGTGGTATTTGAGTGACCCATAGCCTCTACTATTTTTAGAACCGAAGGCGTAACGACTCTTGCAATAATTGCAATGCGCCCGAAATTCACCGTTGACCGTCGTTCTTGTGAAATGCAATCGAAAGATTGGGGATTAATATTTCCTCAATTTCGATTGAGACGATAGCATATCACCCGCTTCCTCCTCATCTTCATTCAAATTGACGGCGGTCGGCGGTTCGGATTCGTCGGATGTGGGTAAATCCTCTTCAAAATTGGTTTAAGTGTATTTTGAAGTGTATTTTTTTTGGTGTTGAAATAAATCAACGGGTTCATGGCTTGGTATTATCGGAATTCGACTCAATTGCAAGTTTCAAGGTGTTTCAAACTAAAAAAAATGAAGAAAAATGAAAATAAAGCAATTAAAAATAGCAAACTAAACTAGAAATCGAAATGACAAGTTGGTCGGATGCCTCGGTCGTATGCCTTAATTGAAAATGCAAGCAATTAACAAAAACAAGCAAAAACAAGCATTTTTTCATCAAGTACTACCATGCATGCATAAAGTACAACCATGCATGAAAATTCAAATAATGCGAATCGACAAAAATTAAAAGCACCAAGGTAAAGAGCAATAAAAGTTGACGTAAAAGTTCAAATCTTTCGAAAAATAACAAGAAACGAAGAGTAGATCTAAGATTCAATTTAAAACTATGCATGGGAATTTAATTCAAAATAAAGCATAAATAAAACTCAAAGTCATGATGATCAAGGACCCGATCTATAGCCTAGGTGTGTCACTCAACTAGAATCCATAGTCAATTTACAAGATCTAACATGAAATCAAATAGCTAAGGCAAAATGCATAAATTGAAGAACATGCATGAAATAGAAGAACAAAGCATCAAAATTAAAGAAAGCTTACTAAAATAAAGGAGAGAATCCAAAAGCTTGATTAAAATTGCAAGGAATTAACAATTCAAGGGAGTACTTGAATCCTTCTTGAGCTTACAAACTCAAGGCATAGTTTGAAAATTAAATCTAAGAACAAGAGAGYYAAAATTATTCCAAACCCATGCAAGTTTGGGAAATTTGAGTGATAATCCCCAAAGTGAGAGTTCTAYACTATTTATACAAGGTTTATTTTTGGGTTAAGATGGGCCATTTTGGCCTTAAAGCCTTCAAAGACCCGGGTTTGACCCAACTTTGACCAGTGGKTAGCCTTTCTTGGTTCAAGGGTCGGAGGTGGCTAGGTGTGGCGAGCCGGGGCGAAGCAGCGCGGTCAGACGCGATACAAGGCGCGATGCGAGGCGAAGCGGCGCGGTGCGAGGCGTGAAGCGGCGCGGTGCAAGGCGAAGCGGCGTGGTGCAGCAAGACGACGCTCGAGTGTTGGCGCGGGAGGATGCAGTGCATCGCGCACCGGGGGCGCGAGCTGCGGCGTGGCGACACGCGTCCAGGGTCGGCGTTCTTGGCGAGTTTCGGCGTCGTTAGGCGAGAGGGCGCGAGAGGGTGCGTGCGGGCGCATTTTGAGGCCGGCATTCCAGAAAGTTTGTGCGTTTTTGAGCCTGCTCTTAGCTTGAGTTTTGGTCCTTAATGCCTTAACCTATAAAATAGAAATTAAGCATAAAAACCCAAGAATTTCACCAAATCTCAAGGTAATTAAACTCATTCAACCAAATTAAATATAAAATTAGCAAGAAGTAAGAAAATCAATAAGATTAGAAAAACAACTTAAAAACCTAAATAACCGACATAAAAAATCGTTAAAACAACAATAAAAACCTAATTAAAAGTACGAGAAAAACACAACAATTACATGCAAAACAACTACCCCACACTTATCGGGTTGTTCGTCCTCGAACAACGAAAAGAATCGAGAATGTACATGCAATGAACATTGTGTAAAAATAAAAAATCCATGTGCTTATCCTTATAATGTGATGATAGTATCAACATAGACTCGCTATCTTCATGCATTGCCCGTATTACTCTTTCTTAAATGCAAGCCAAATCGATGACTTTTTCACAAATGGAATTTTGAGGGTGTTCGCTCAATCCTCTCAAGTGTTTGATAATGGACTTATATACGCTCGAATCGGACAATGCATGCACTCGTCAAGATTTCGCAAATCGGATGCTCAAAATTGCTCATAGTACATGATTACGTAAGAATCGAAAGAGGTCTTTATTATGGGTTGTAATGTTGGCTCTTTGGTAAGGTATGTAGTGTTTGGATATAGTGGCTAACACACGATCAAACGTGATCAACAACACACACACGATCCTAATCTCTAAATCTCGAAGCTTATAATCGCTTCACCTTTCCCAATCACCAAGCTTTCATTCGGAACCCTTTCCATTCATTCACACACTTTCCCGACTTTTATTTTACAACACTTAGAAGCTTTTTGAATTTGCTTCTTTTTACTAAACTTAGCCCTTTTTGGATTAGGCTTTACACATGAACGCACGCTTTATCACTTATTGTGATTTGTGTTGGAGTATTATTTCTTTCTTTTTTTTGTATAAGCAACTCAAAACCCGAAACCCTCAATTGACTTTCCTCTCATTTCTCGTCAACTAACGACACACCCTCTCACCTCACAATTTGCATAAGATACAAGAGCTAAAATCGAGCTCGGCTAACAAGAAACGGGAACAATGCTCAAGGGGGCTCGTTTGGGATTTTTAAGTAGCTTACATATATGAATATGGCCGGAACAAGGGTGATTTATGTGCCTCGAGGTCATTTTCGAATTCAATCATGTACGAGCAAAGTTAAACCTCCTCAATGCAATTTCCCTAAAAATGCAAGCAAGCCGATAAATCACACAAGGCTACTCACTAGTTTGCACCGAATTTGGGAGCAAAATTAAAAGAGCTTTTAGAGCTTTGCAATCTTTTCACGAGAAAATGTTGATTATATATATATAGGCGGTTTGACGAAGCACAAAAATTTAACCCCTCACACAAGAGGCCATAAACATGCAAAAACTCGACAAGTAAACTATTCAAACTTCCAAGCACGTGGAGTTGTTCAAACATGTAATCGAGACACAAAAGACACAAAAATCGACTCGACCATATAAAAGCGCAAGTAGTAAGCGTCGCTTCGCCAAGAATGCGTCACTTCGCCAAGGCTCGAGTTGAGAACAACAAATCATGCTTGATATAAACCGGACCCTGGA
>BMAC01000063.1:294919-306359 GCA_014905375.1 Phtheirospermum japonicum | reverse complement strand
ACGACCCTCTCATTTGTCGCCGTGAAAAGCTTTTTCGACGAGAGCTCCTTGAAAAATTTAGAATAGGCGGGCATGTCGCGTATGGCATCCAATAACGGAAGAGTGATATTAAGATTGGACAAGGTGTTGTAAAGCCTTTGGAATTGCTCATCTTTCTTTGCATTCGGAATCCGAGAGGGAAAAGGCGTTGGACCCTTTGGAATTGGGGGCTTGTAGGCGTTCGAAGATTTATGCAAGCCGTCGAGAACATCCTTAGATAGTGAGGGGTCCACGGGGGTGGAATCGCAAGAAGGAACGCTCGGTGGACTAGTACCATTCGCAACCTCGACCGGGGGGTCGACCTTATTATCAATGACCCGTCCACTTCGAAGTGAAGTAATCGCATGGGTTTGGGACGGTTGGCTCTGTAGCTTCCCCTTGTCATTGGTTTGTTTGAGCAAATTAATTTCGGTAGCCATTTGGCCAACTTTCGTATTCAACCCACTATTCGAAGCCTCCATCGCGGCTAACCGAGCATCAATGGATTGCAAGTGTTGTAAGATCATGGCAATGTTCGGATCGGTAGCCGGTGGTGGAGTAGTTATCGGAGGAGATGGACGAGACGGACCCACATGAGGAGGGACTCCCGATTGGGCATTTGCATAGCCAAAGTTTGGATGCATGCGGTTGCTCGGATGATACGAAGGAGTATGCGTAGGCGGCCGAGCATACAAAGGCTTAGAAACACCACTACCCGATTGGTACCCTTGTACTCCACAAACTTCTTCCGACGGGGGCACCGGCATGTAAAATGAGGGATTTGATGGACAAGTAAGTGCCTCATGCCCAACCATTCCACAAGACAAGCAAGGAGGCTCCGGGTTGGGGCAAGATAACTTCGCAATTTGAGCCTCCAATGCCGCAATTTTCTTATTCGTTTCAATTTTCTCGGAAGAATACGACTCCATCACCTCGTTAGCACTTGAATATAAAGCACGGGAAGATTTTTGTTTGGAATTCTTGGCCAAATCGCAAATAACTCGGTGGAGTGCTTGAGGGGAATGAATCGTCATGTTGCCACCCGCTCTTGTGTCGACCATATATTGATATTGCGGGTCCAACGCTTCATAGAAAGTTTGAATTAAAAGATCCTTCGGAAATGACAATGAGGACAACTCTCGACAAGATCCTTGAAACGAAACCAAGCGGAGTGAAACGGCTCGTTCTTCATTTGTTTGAAAGACATGATCTTAACTCGGACATCGTTCGTTCGCTCCATGGAATAGTAATTGTCGAGGAAGACTTTTGAAAGCGTCTCCCATGTACGAATGGAGTTAGCGGGAAGACCCATGAACCATGATAGAGCTTTGTCTTGGAGGGCATATGAAAAATAACGTAGTTTGAGATTTTCCAAGATCATCATGTTAGGACAATGAAAGCTAGAGACATGCCATTGGAATTGCCGTATGAATTGGAGAGGGTCCTCCTTAGCAAACCCGTGGAAAATCGGGAGGCGGGCGAAATCAAGGGAGCGGATATCAATGGCCATAACCTCGGGGGGAAGATAGATACATGATGAGATACTAGCCCCCACGAAGGCTTGGCTCACCTCCTTCATCGTACGAACGGGTGGGAGAGGCGGAGTACTCGGATCATAACCCCCAAACAACGCATATTCCTCATCTATGTCATCTTCAAGCTCAAGACCGGTATCACCAAAACCTAGACCATAATCATGCCCGTACGGATTCACTCTCGGAGGTGGAGTCGGGTTACGCACAGGGGGAATACCAAACGGGCCTCGGTTCGTGCTCGGCATATTCGAGACGTGGGGAGAGGCTTTATAACCATGCGGGCCGGGATTCGGGGCTCCAAAATCGTCAAAAGAGCCATTGTACCCGACATGGTTTGCACCATGCCCTCCCATATCGGGTCGTTCAAAGCCTTGAGAACCCGGGATAACGCAGTTTGCACCATGCCCTCCCGCGTTACCCAATCCATCAACCACCACCATTCCCAACATGGTTTGCACCATGCCCTCCCATGTTGGGAACTAAACCTCCGCCGAAAGAGTTGGGAAATGAAGCCATACCTTGGGGTCAGCCCGAGGCGTGCGCATGAGTGAGAAAACCACTCCCTTGATACTCGATAGCTTCATCCGAAAGAGACGGGGGTGCGGGGTTCAATGGCCCATCATTAATGTTCGTAATGTGCTCCCATTCCGGCTCGGGTGATTTCGAACTTTGAGGATCGGCCCGGAGAGGAGAAATCGTGCCGGGATTAGGAATATTAGTCGTCATCTCGGGAATAGAATGCAAAGAGTGCTTCAAAAGTCATAGTCGCTCGGGGGTCTAAATGTAAGGATCTAATCCGTGGCCAAGTGAACGACGACCTTGCATGCACTCAAAGAAACCGTCAAATACAAAGGAAGCTAAAAACACAATGAAATAACAATTAAAACGAAGGCCTTAACCGAGCCGTGTCGCAACGGCGCCATTTTGAAGTGTATTTTTTTTGGTGTTGAAATAAATCAACGGGTTCATGGCTTGGTATTATCGGAATTCGATTCAATTGCAAGTTTCAAGGTGTTTCAAACTAAAAAAAATGAAGAAAAATGAAAATAAAGCAATTAGAAATAGCAAACTAAACTAGAAATCGAAATGACAAGTTGGTCGGATGCCTCGGTCGTATGCCTTAATTGAAAATGCAAGCAATTAACAAAAACAAGCATTGTTTCATCAAGTACTACCATGCATGCATAAAGTACAACCATGCATGAAAATTCAAATAATGCGAATTGACAAAAATTAAAAGCACCAAGGTAAAGAGCAATAAAAGTTGACGTAAAAGTTCAAATCTTTCGAAAAAATAACAAGAAACGAAGAGTAGATCTAAGATTCAATTTAAAACTATGCATGGGAATTTAATTCAAAATAAAGCATAAATAAAACTCAAAGTCATGATGATCAAGGACCCGATCTATAGCCTAGGTGTGTCACTCAACTAGAATCCATAGTCAATTTACAAGATCTAACATGAAATCAAATAGCTAAGGCAAAATGCATAAATTGAAGAACATGCATGAAATAGAAGAACAAAGCATCAAAATTAAAGAAAGCTTACTAAAATAAAGGAGAGAATCCAAAAGCTTGATTAAAATTGCAAGGAATTAACAATTCAAGGGAGTACTTGAATCCTTCTTGAGCTTACAAACTCAAGGCATAGTTTGAAAATTAAATCTAAGAACAAGAGAGGAAAAATTATTCCAAACCCATGCAAGTTTGGGAAATTTGAGTGATAATCCCCAAAGTGAGAGTTCTAGACTATTTATACAAGGTTTATTTTTGGGTTAAGATGGGCCATTTTGGCCTTAAAGCCTTCAAAGACCCGGGTTTGACCCAACTTTGACCAGTGGATAGCCTTTCTTAGTTCAAGGGTCGGAGGTGGCTAGGTGTGGCGAGCCGGGGCGAAGCAGCGCGGTCAGACGCGATACAAGGCGCGATGCGAGGCGTGAAGCGGCGCGGTGCAAGGCGAAGCGGCGTGGTGCAGCAAGACGACGCTCGAGTGTTGGCGCGGGAGGATGCAGTGCATCGCGAACCGGGGGCGCGAGCTGCGGCGCGGCGACACGCGTCCAGGGTCGGCGTTCTTGGCGAGTTTCGGCGTCGTTAGGCGAGAGGGTGCGTGCGGTCGCGTTTCGAGGCCGGCATTCCAGAAAGTCTGTGCGTTTTTGAGCCTGCTCTTAGCTTGAGTTTGGTCCTCAATGCCTTAACCTATAAAATAGAAATTAAGCATAAAAACCCAAGAATTTCACCAAACCTCAAGGTAATTGAACCCATTCAACCAAGTTAAATATAAAATTAGCAAGAAGTAAGAAAATCAATAAGATTAGATAAACAACTTAAAAACCTAAATAACCGACATAAAAAATCGTTAAAACCACAATAAAAACCTAATTAAAAGTACGAGAAAAATACAACAATTACATGCAAAACACATATCACCCGCTTCCTCCTCATCTTCATTCAAATTGACGGCGGTCGGCGGTTCGAATTCGTCGGATGTGGGTAAATCCTCTTCAAAATTGGTTTGAGTTTGCTCGCCGAAATTGATTTGATTATATAAGTTTTCAACTTCTTCCGCCGTCATATCATCGGAAATATAATCTCCGGCAACAACCGAAGATTCTCGTCGAAATCCTCGACCTCGACGAAAAGAGCTTGGAGTATTGGTATTGACATTACGAGAAGAGCTTGTCATGGTAATATTAAAAAGGAGAATTATGTAAAACGAGATTAAAAAGAATAAGAATATTGTTGATATTATTTTTTGCACAATTAGCAATTTGACTTGAAACTTGGAAATATAAGAGAATAAGAGGAATAGTAGAGATGAATTTGTGTTGGAAAGTGGGGTATTTATTGGTGTTAAAATTGATTTTAAAAAACAAAAAAGAAAAAAAAATTTGAAAAGCTAGTCGTTAACCAGTTCGGTTAACCGCCAACGGCTGGTTTTTTTTGTTTTTTTTAATCTCAGTCGTTGATCATCAACGGTTATTTGATTTGAGTCGTTGATTTCAAACGGTCTTTAACTGGGGTGGTTTAACTGCCGGTAATTTTTTTTAAAAGGCTTGTTAACCGACGATTACGGTTAGTCGGTCAGGTTAACCGTAATCTAACCACCGGTTGACAATTACGGTTTTAACTGGAACCGCCGGTCAACTGATTTGTAACTGACGGTTAACTAGTTAACCTAAAATGGATTAACATCACTATATATATCGGTCATGTCTGTCATTAAGTAGATAGTTGATAGCTTATTGTATTAGTTGCTAGCGGATAATTGATTGCGTCTGATTTGATTAGTTGATTGTATTAGCTATTTACCTGTTTATATATAAGTGTTTGGTAAACATTTGAGAGTTGTTGACGTTTTAAGAATATAAGGACCAAAAATAACATTCGCACATTTTTTGTTGGATTTTTTTTTAATTAATAACATAAATTTAATATATTGAATAAGTAAAGTAACTTTTACAGAAAAAGCAGTTATTATTTTTAAACTTATTATTTATAAAAATTACATGAGTCTCAAATATTTTAATATATTTAATTTAATTTAATAGTTATTACTAATATTTAATCATAAAAGTTGTAAATAATTTTTTATATAATTTAATAATATATTTTTGGCAGTTTGTAAACAAAATTGTCATTTCAACTCAACTTTAAAACACTCATTCTCAAAATTAACTTTTTGGATCCAAAAATTTAATTGTACCATCAATTACCAAATATATCAATTGAAAGTTTTGACCGGTCAATCATCTCAATTAAATTAAATCCTCTATTTTTCACTCAATCTTCTTTTTCACAAAACAAGTCATTAGCATTAATAAACACTATGAACAATATTTTATTTACATATACAACACCGCTCATATCTTATACCTTCTTAACAAAAATCAAATAATTTTTTTTCATCTTAACTGTGTATCATTAATTTAAATACCTAGAGTTAATAGAGGACCTAATTAGGTCCGAGCACCTAGCTTCGAATAGCTATTTGACTCGAATCTCAAGTTGGGTCGACCCTTCAATACAGGTCGTTGTTAAAGTTAGTATGCACCTTCATGGACCGAATTCCTCCACTTGAAATCTAATTCTACAACCTACTAAGGTATATTCTATAAATATGCACAATATTCCATGCATAAGGGTAACACAATTTTCTTACTCACCTCGCTTTCTAATTTTCTAATTACCTTCAAAGTCTTTTTTTGATTTAAGCATCGGATGAACTTAGCTAGGGGTATCCCTAACTAGCCTAACGAGTTCTTTTTACAAGCTTTTCTTGAACTAAAACCTCACTTATTTCTTGCGAAATGAGGTCCCTCCTACCTCAACTAACGAGATTAGGTACTTCTGGTTATTTAGTTAATCAATTAGATTTGAGTTATGTGGACCCAACAACTTATATACAAACTCAAGTAACAACACCACTACAAAAATGTAAATAGACATCGGTTTTAAACCATTGTCAATAATAGAAATGTCCGATGTTAAAGCCCCTGGTGTTAAAAGGGGGGGTTAATAACAACGGTTTAGAAACGATGTCAAAACTACATTCCACATCGGTTTGAGAATGTTGTGTATTAGAATATGAAACTGATGTTAAATCCATTGGTGTAACAGTTGATGATCTTACGACAGCGGTTGAAAACCGTATTTACATATATACTTTAACTACGATTCTCAACCGCTGTCTATTAGAATATAATATCGTTGTAAAAAACGTGATGTTTGAAAGGAGATTTCATGTCAGTTCTAAACTGATGTGTATTCTAAACTGACATGTCATATCCAATTGCATGTCTAAAGAATGAATCCCAAAAACTAATCAAGTCCTCTAATGTAACTATATATCAATAATCTTCAAATAATGCAATACCATTGCTGAAACCAACTAGACATGTCATATTCAATTGCATGTCTAAAGAATGAATTCCAAAAACTAATCAAGTACAATCTTTAAATTAATGCAATACCATTGACCACCAGCAGCACCACCACCAAAACACCTTAATATCCTGCAAATTAATAAGGCAACCATGTCAATCTCAAGGTTTCTAACAAGAAAATATAAGTATCAAGTACTATAATAAAAATATATATATGAACATGAAAATGATAATAACTCATAGAATAATAGTATAACCACCAGAGTCAAAAATAATTAACATTTGAGAAAAGGGATCTCATGAACAAAAAGGGCTTGCCTGAAAATGCAATAGTTAACTGCTGACTGTTTCATGGGAATCAGACCATAACATCAGAGTCGAAAGAAAGGCCATTGTAGCAGTTTCAACACGTAGACGATGTGTGCCTAACCCAACAARAATTGCACCAACATTCTTTAAATAMTTCAACTCTTTCTCCGTGAAGTCTAATTAAAGCAGGTTTTCAATTRATTAATCTCAGGACTTTCAAAATCAAATATCAAGACTCTAGAAACCACYAAAATCTCAAACCAAACACAYCCTTAAATCCTGCATCTAACAGGTAAGTCATAAACACAGATGTAAACAATTTCAAARGATCATAAGATTATGAATTTAAGGGAAATACTTACAATATGTACGAAGTCCGACACTGCAATAGGAGGCTTCAGAATCATTCTATGTAAACGTTGACCTAGACAAAGAGTAGCATTTGATGAACAATTAAAAAAAATAATCTAATCATGTTAATAATCTCAAATGAGGTAAGAGGCCACGTTTATATACATTGTTTTTCCGCAGCAAGAATAACTCGCTGCASTCTATCCACACGATTTTCTGATATCGAATTAGAACGKTCAGTCAATAAAGGTGTCACGCTGCACGCTCCAAGCTCCTAAGGTGCATATGATGGGAAAAATAAAATAGATAACTAATTACAACAAACAAATATGTAATATACCAATCACAGATAACTAAAGAACATAAAGTGCATTTTTCAACTAGCCAATCAGCCCGGCCTCCTTTGAGAGTARCTACAYGCAATATTTTAAATGAGTTAGAGAAGTCCTAGTAGCARTAAAATGCATGAAGAAYAATTGGAAAGGAAGATAAGGATTTAATTATCAGGGAACTTACTAAAAGCAGCAAAAAAAAATCGGATCATATTTGACTTATGGAATAACAACAGCATCAGATATCTCAGGGTGAGACACGAGCAACCCTTCAAGCTCCGCTGGAGCAACCTATCATGAATCGAAAAAACAACTATGTATTGTAGTTGTCGTATATGCATTTCTCAATGGGTATGAGTTTCATAATGGAGGAAATAATTAAAATATATAAAGCATTATTCATAGAAGGTGGTAACTAAGTACCTGAAAACCTTTGTACTTAATGAGCTCTTTAATACGGTCAACAACAAATAGATGACCCACATCATCAAAGTATCCAAGATATCCGGTATGCACCCATCCCTGTTTATCTATTGTAAGCTTGGTGGCCTGTGGATTATTGAAATAACCTAAATACGGCCAAAAAAAAAAAGGATGCCACCTTCATGAACACAATAATACAACAGTGAAAAAAGAGAGGAAAAAGAAAATAATAATTGGAAAATGCCCAGTAACATGTAAAAGAAGATGTCAATAAATATAGCTACTAAGGTCTCCGTGAAATTGGTTCGAAATTCACCAACAACAAAATTAGCTGTAATTTCAGCTCAGATATTCACATCGAATTGTCCAGATAAAATTATGTTATATACAGAGGGTGAAAACTAATGAAATCCATATGAGAACATTTAAAATCTACATGTATAATTATGTATCTACAATAATCTGAATTTGTATACCTTGGATTATATTAGGGCCTCGGGCCCATATTTCCCCCAGATGTCGGAAGAGGCTTCGATTTATCAACACTAACTATTTGGCTCTCGACGCCTGGAACAAGTACTAGTGGAACCAGAATGTCGGGGGCTCTCGTAAGAGATAATTGAACAGGTTTAAGTCATTCCATAACCCTGAAAATCAGATGATTAGCCTAGTCAGAACACAAACACACCAAGTAACTCGTAAAAGCTAAAGTGCCTCAATGACTTAGATGCTTGCAACCATATTCTATTGTTCAAAACTCAAATGCATATTACAGCTTAAGATGGTGATTTGTTAGAAACATTGTTTTTCTTTAAGAACTCTATTTGTCAAGTTTCTTGAATATTGTTATAAATTGCGTAAACTATAATGGGTTTTTATTTCCATTATTAATTCTATGATTGATTTGCCTGAAGCACTGGACATATGTAATTTGATGAATAAACATAATACCAAATTTGTCTTCTTATTCATTCCAAAGTAAAATCTTTGGTTCTTAAAACAATAATTTTACAGACTAAAGTTTTATCAAGCAAATATTGCTCAATTATTTATTATTTATTAAATAAAGAAACATGATCAACAATGTTACTTGATTCATCTTAGCCCCTAAGAGAATGATTTTATAATGACCCTACGTCCAATATATGACACATAAGAGTCCACAAACTCTACTTATAAGTCAAATATCACATGATTCAGAGCATATGTAAGGATAACCAACTAAAAGGCACTATAATTAAAGCATTCAAACTTCGTAGAGCTGCATAATCAAGTTTATCAAGCTGTGTTTCCAAACCTAGTGATAGTTAACTAAACATTTACAGTATAAGGACCACGGCACCAATCACATATTAAATGTAATAAATCTAGACAATCATGCTACCACCAAATTTATATACATAACAAAACGATATTCGGCATACGATTCATGTGATCAAATAATTTTACCTGCAGAACAACAGCCTGAGGGATTTTTTAGCACATTCCTACATCAATTCCTTTCCAGTAGGAGCAGCTCCTGATCCAATAAGCTTCAAAGTCAACAAATTAATTATTAACTCGAGCGATTAAATTACGGCATATCAGTGTGTGTGTGTTTTGGAAAGCACAATTTCAGGCATGGAGAAAAGGCAGATCGAATGAATGTACCTTGGAAGGGGGTAGGGTTTCGGAGAATAAGCGAGGAAGGCCACCGCGTGACTGGTTCGAGTAGCCCAATGACGAGAATGCCTGTAGATTCAAACGCAGTGAAGATCGGTCCAGTGCGCTGATTAGCCTAGGATTACAGTAATCGCTTTTTTAGTGCAGTACAGTCTAATCTCGACACATACAATTCAAGTTGGTTCAAGATTCATAATTAGCTTCTGTCTTAACAAAAAAAAAATCAAAGAAACCTACAACACATAAGCCAGAAACAATCCCATAACCATTGAAGAAGATGATTTCATCTATGACAAATTTCATCTCTTTCATAACAAATGTAAGGATTGGTTTATTTCACATAAGTTCTCACACAAAATTAAATTTAGAACAACTACAACTAAGCATACATCAGGAGAAAATTAGCGCAAAAATTGAGAAAGAGGGGAAATCTAGGGTACCTGAAATTGAGTATATTCTAGGGTATCTGGCGATGAAGGCACAGTCAATTTCCGCAAAAGTTCCGCACCAGCAGTGAAGGGATGACCAGATGGTTCTGGCTAGGGCTTTGGTTTCACAATGATGAAAAACTAGGTCTTTACTTCCTGGGACACTTAGTCTCCGGCGGCGTTTCGGTATCTGGTCGATTTCTTGAAGCGGTGTAGGGCTGGCAACAAGATGAAGAAAAAGGGGGTTTATCCAGCAAAAGCAGAAGATAATTACGGAGAACGGCGGGAGATATATATTTCGGCGGTCCAATTCTGTATGTATTTTTAAAAATTCTATTTTATTTTTTATTATTTCACATCAGCTTTTAAGGGAGGTAAAAAATTGAATGTATATTGATTTTTTTTATATATATAAAAATATATTATAACACCAGTTCTAAAATCGATGTATAAAAACTGATGTCTAATCATAAGAAATTTTACAAATAAACATCGGTTTTCAATAACTGATGTAAAAACTGATGTCTATTTTTCATGTTTTAGTTTTAAGACGTCAGTAATAAAAAATCGATGTTTATTATCAAAAAACTACACTTATATAACACCGATTTTTTAAGAAACCGATGTTAAAAGTAAAAAGACACCAGAATAACCAAAAGAACGATGTCTTTTTAGTGATGTCTATTGCTATTTTTCTTGTAGTGCAAGGGGCCAAAATGCCCAAAAAAAATGGAAAAATTATCAAATAATCCTCCAAATTAAGGTCAATTCGTCAATTAGATCTAAGTCGAATTAAAATTCAAATAGTGCAAAATAATGATATGAATATATCACAATACCCTTACTATTATAAAAACTAATAGAAAAGTCAAAATAATAATACATATAATAATTATAATAATATATTGAGCAGCAAAGTACTCGCCGCCTACCCCTACTGCCATCGCCCAAGTTTTTTTTCCCCGATAACCAGAAAATATTTTTCAACGACATTTTTTGGGGGCCAAAAAAAATATTACTATATATCTAAAAATTTCTTACTAATGTCCAATTTTTTTCGATCACATGAAAATTTCTTACTATATGTCTGAAATTCCTTATTTAATGTTAACAAAAATTTGATCATCGGAACATTTCTTATTATATGTCTGAAATTCATAAATTTGTACGAATTTCTTCTTATATGTCCACAAATTTCTTACTTAATGACTCAAACTTTTGTGCACCCCTTTTTAATAAATTAATTTAAAAGCACGTTAGTTTGCTCGCAAGTGTACGAGGTAACTGTAGGGTGATGAGTTTGACTCGAGTCGTATCTCTCGAGGAAACAACTATTCGGTCTTTCAGATGTTTTTCTCAATTACGAATAAAATACATGTACATTTGGGTTTTAAATGGATTGAATTGATCATTATAACTAAATCAATCATTAAACTAAAACTAATTAAACTAATCACTTTAACTAGATTATCAACTACGAGCAATAATTAAACTACTTG
>BMAC01000063.1:227813-247117 GCA_014905375.1 Phtheirospermum japonicum | reverse complement strand
CTCGCCTATCATTCGTATACTGCCGTTGCTCGCCATGGCCGATGTTTCTAAACGACGCAGTATTTGTCTACGAAATTGCGTGCGTCCGAGTGTAGAGAGTCCGAGTGTAGAGAGAGTTTGCGCCTGATTTGGCAGAGAGAGAATGAAGTAACAAGTAAAATCCACCGTTAAGATTGCAACTGGATCCCTGAACAAAATCGCATATCAGTACTCAGCATTTTTACATGAAAGGAGAAAGATATCTACTTTAACTTAACCAGCCAATCCTTAAAAAACACACAGACGCACGCAAAAAAAAAAAAAAAAAGAAAAAAGACCGAGCTGAAAAAAACAAAACAAACACCGAAAAAACAAAAAAAAACAGAGAAAACGAATAACATTCCTAAATGAACTCAAACCAAAACCTCCCCAAAAGTCCAACTTTAAAGAAATCACAAGAAATTAAATTCTGGGTCAAACTAATCAACAACTGAATCACACGACGTGTATCAATTCTGATGAAATAAATTAAATTAAAATAAAATAAAAAGTACCAGCACAATTCATATAAGAGATGACACCATAAGCGTCGTCCTTTGAAGAGCTTTTCATCCAATCTTGTCGGAGGATCGACTGACGCCGTTGGTAGAATCGAGCTGTTCCGGGTAAATTTTTTGAAAGGGTGCAAGGAATATAATTTTTGTAGGAATTTTGGTGGTGACCAAGTAGATTTTGGCCTTTCATACCCGGTGGACTCACCTTGAACATTAGCTTTGATTAAGGGTGAATTTGTGTGCTCATCGTCGGAATTGTTGAAGGATTTTGTGGAGAGGGACGGGATTCTCTCAAAAACCCTAAAATGAATTTTTCCTTCTCGTTTCACTTCTCTGCCTGGACAAACGGGCAAGGAAACTAAAGAAATAGAAATAAAAAAAAAACAACAAATATAAAAAAAAATCATCATATACTATTCTGAAATAAGTTCTCACTCCTTTTGCATTTTCTTAGTTGCTGAAGTATCATCAAAATAATTTTAATTACTCTTCAGTGAATATCGTGTTTTTTTCATTCTAATTTACAAATCATATAATTTGGAATCCCTGAATCAATTTGCGCTACACTTAAAACACAACCACAAATCATTTAATAAATTCCCAAAAAATAATTAAAAAAACCTGACGACAATTCAGTTCATTAGACGGAGACTGAAGAAAGAGCGGAGCGCCTCAACCCGCCTCCTCCGCCAGGCGGTGGGGCCAGACCTTTCCACCATTTCAAGCGCTGTGGTAATGAGCCGTGAGAAAGATGAGCAGAGCATTCCTTCCGCCGGCATGGTTATGTTATACTACTAAAGTATACATTTATTTGAGATTGATACTTTTGGCAAGATAATAAGTTAACTTGGAAATTTTAGTTTGAAATGTAAAGATGGTGGATTGGAAAGTTCACAATTATGTGGCCATATAGCAAAACTGAGTTTTGTGTGATCATATGTATACTTTAAACTGGGAAGTCCGTGTGCCCATTGAAAATAACTTGAAAAAATGGCTTACAAGTGAAATAAATCTCCATGTATACATGTGTTGCCTACTTTATTTATTTTATATTTGTTGTTCTTGAGCACTTGAGCATTTTTATAAGAATCTTGCACTAATCTACGTGGGTTGATTTGATATTTTTGCAGAGAAAGAGATTTCTTGATATTAATATTATTTTTCAATCAGAATTTTTTTACCTTCTAATTATCATTAAAAAAGAGTTGAGAATATTTTGGTGGGRCAGGCTGTGCATTGCACAGCCTTTGGTTCCCTAGTACTTATATATGATTGGTTTGACTGATTTTTTACTATTATTCTGCAAATATTATGGGATATTCTGCACCCTGCACGTGCCCTCTTGCAGTCAACACCACTGCACGCGTACTATGACATGGGAGTTACAAAGTCTTTGTAATGGTAAAATTGTAAAATAGTTCACTCAGGATTGTCAACTTGATACCACTAAATATATCTAGTGTTAAATTTACCCACTAATTTATAAAAAGATAGCAACTTAACCCTAATTTCGCCGAAAAATAAAAGTTCATCGGATTTTTTCAATTTACGATGAAAAATGTTGACTTTGACCAATTTTGACAAGGTCAATGTTGATGTGAAAAAAAATAATTTAAAATTTTATTTAAAATTAAATATTTGTTTTAAGGATCTTTTAAAACATAATATTTTAAAAAAATAAAAATATGTAATAAACTTTGAGATTTTTTAAACATGCCAAAAACTATTATTAAACTATAAATTAAAACGAAACTTGAAAAATATTTTTAAAATCCGTTTTTTATGAAATATGTAAAAAGAAGGTAATTAAAATATAAAATGAAATAATATTTGGAAAATAATTTTAAAATCCGTTTTTTTTAATATTTATAATAATTTCAGGTATTATAAATAATTTTCTAGATTTATCTTAAAACAATCGCTTTTCATATGCAAAATAATAATTCTTAATAAATATTTTTTCATATTTAGTATTGATTTTATATTTTTTTTACATACTTCAAATAATTTCAAGTTTTATAATATATTTTCTCAAATTTGTTTTAATTTTATTTTTGAATAATCTATTTTTATATTTAAAATAGTTTCAGAGTTTAAAAATATTTTCCTAGATTTTGTTTTAAATTTATATTTTAATAGTGTTTTTTGGGAATTTAAAATAGTCTCAAATTTTATAATATATTTTTCATTCTTTTGTCTAATTTTTAAAATTTAAATAGTTTTTTAAGTTTTAATACAAGTTTCGGATTTTGTAATAAAATTTATAATTTTTGTTATTATTTTTTGCCACGTCAGTGTCGACTTGGTCAAAATTGTTCAAAGTCAACATTTTTTCGCTGGAAAATAAAAGAATCCTGCTAGTGTTTTTTTCTTTTCCGGCAAAATCTGGGTTATATTACTATTTTTTAATAAGTTATTGAATAAATTTGTTACCAAGTATATTTAGTGGTATTAAATTGTAACCACCCTTAAGTTATTGAGACTATTTTACAATTTTGTCACCTATGAATATTAGAACTGTAGATTTCTTTATAGGATTTTGATTTAACGGGAGTTATTATTTCTTTATAACATGAGAACCCATTACCAAATCACAACAATTCGATTCTTACTATTTTGATATTAGAAACGGATTATGTTACAAACCTTTCGATTTAGATCTCCTCATGTAAACTTCTACATTAATAACCCAATCGACTATATATATTTCAGGTCAATCACATAGCCAAAGTATATGCATAATAAAGCTATTGACAAGGCTTGCGTTACTGCCCATTATTTTGAAATGCTATTTAGTAAAATAAAATATAGAACAAAAGATCTCCAAGAATTAGGTCCAAGGGACTAAATTATTTCATTATTATATTATTATGTTACATAATATGGGGTCACACAGGAAGGTAACTTCTTCTTCTTTTTTTTCAGTTGTTTCAAATTTTGAAATCGTTTTATTTTTATATTTTCATTCATCATAATATTTGTAATATAAATTTGATATTTTTATTAATTTAAGTAATACTTGATCTTTAATGATAAGAAATAGTTACTTCATTTTATACTCATTTAAAATAAAATTATTACCATTTAACGTAAGACGATTTGACGCAAGTTTGTGAATTGTGTTAATCTAAAATAATTGCAACTTCAAATAGCATCGGCAATAATGTAACACTTTGTTGGATATATCCAAAAGAGAGGTGTTTAAGATGAGAACATACATCTTTTATTTACTTTATTTGAAAGAAACTAAGAAGAAAAAAACCCCACATAAAGAAAAAGGAGTTCACATTTATTGACCTTTTGAGTTTAAAATATGTCGATAGCTTAAAAGTTTTTAGCATTAACTTGGCACAGCCGAAATATCTCGACCAAATTAAATGATTGGTGGAATCAAGCCTACTTTTTTTATATTATTACGTTACATTTCTTTTTTTTAAAATTTTTTTTATTTTTCATTTTCGCAAAAAGCTGTATATATACTACTCTATTTAAAAGGTCCGAATCGTCTTCGTCGTACCCACGTAAGTCAAATCATAGTCTTTACCTTAGCTGTTTTTTTGTTTTGTTTTTCTTTTTCGTTTTTTAACTTATATTTATTATTTCTTCTGCTCTAGGTGGTTTATCATGAGAGGTGATTCGAGGAGTAAAATTTAGGAACCGATCAAAATTAATGCCTGATTTTATTTTGAGGTTATCGTTTTTATTAGACATGTTCTATTTGTATAAATCAAAATGAATGAGCTATAAGCATATTCCTATTTAAATTGATATATTGTATTTGTATCATCATTTTGGAAAGGAAAAAATTAGGAATATTGGCTAGATCTCAGGCCAAACTCAAAGTTTTTAGTTTTTCTTCTCTCTCCATACAATCAAAATTTAGTGCATGTATACAACCATTATTATTTATGTTTATCCGGCTTGTATATGTTGGATTATATTATACATTCTCAAAGATAAATAATTTATTCATTTTAATATAAGTGTCGTTTTAAAAATTCAAGTTTGTTCTAAATTAAATATCGTTTTAGAATTTTTAATCATATATTTTTTTAATTCTATCATCATTTATTTTAAGAAATATAAACAAATTTATAGTAGTAAGACAATTAAAAAGAAAAAGGTGAAGGAATTAAATATGAATATTATTAATTGATTGAGATTGTATTGTAAAGAGTATATTGTGTTCTACATGAACATTTAATACAACGAAAACATCTTTATCATGCAAAATAATTGTACACTTATCATATTAAAATTGCATTGAAGATGACAAATAACGTGTAAACTGAGTGGGGATAAATTTATACGAACATTTATGAGATGAATAAACGTTTATATTGAATCAGGATGGGCTTTTATATGAACATTGATTATATCAAAGATGAACATTAAGTATTTATAAATATACATTTATCACACTACATATAAATAAAAATTACGAAAGAACATTTATTATATTGAGAATATTTTTTTCCGTGTGTAGTGTATCTCTATTATTATTATTATTATTTTTTTTTTATTATTATTATTATTATGTATGGATGGACCTACCCAGAGTCCCCAAACTAATCAAAATTCAACATTTTTGGGCTCCTTTTCACAAGAGTTACTTGGTGTGTTCATGCTTTTGATTGCGATTCTTAGAAAACGCACCGAAATCATTTATTCATGTATATTACAGGTACATTGAATTTAGATGTATGTAGTAGAATGGTTTGCCCATGTATATAGATTTATTTACTTGGATATGCACAATTCCAATCTTGGAAAATTTTGGTAACATTTCAAGGGATCGGATTGAGATATCTATTTCACATTGCTATTCTATTATATTTTACATCGCATTGATAAATGATATTTCTTTTTAATCTTTTTTCAGGAGTAGTTGGTATGTTGTGTGCCAATTCAAAATATAAATATATAAAATAAAAAGGACAAAGAAAGACTCTACGCAAGAAGCCTTCAAAGACTAATCTTTTTTCAGGAGTAGAATTTGCTTATTTAATAGAAGCAAAAATCCTAATTAACTTTATATTTGTTTTATTATATACAGCCATTGTTAGGGTCTAAAATAGATAAAATATTGCAATTTTGCATTGAATCTAAAGAAATGTTATTAGGGACAAAATTGAGGCACACCTACTGCTTATTTATTTATTTTTTTTGACATTTTTAACTAAATACAAAGAGAGTATTCCCATGATTTATACTGAATTAGTCCAGTTAAAATGGAAATCTAAGACATCACAACACAATAAATTATATAGGCCATGTTCAATAATTAGCGGATATCTTACGGCCCATTTGGTAAACATACGTATGTTTGGTAAATAGATGTTATTATTATATTTTTTGTTCCAAAAAAATTAATTTTTAAAAAGCTTCATATATATAAGAGCTTTTTGAGAAGAGAGGTTTTGAAAATGAGTTGAAATAATAATTTTGTCCTCGAATTCAAAATTCTTTCTTTTTTTTTTATAATTAATTACGTACAAAATTATTTACAACTTTTCTAATTAAATAATAGTAATAATTATTCAATTAAATTTCATATATTAAACCTTTGCGACTCAAATTTTTATATAAATGTTAATTTTTAATAATAATTATTTTTCTGTAAAAGTTTCTTTAACTATTTAATATATTTTAAATTTATATTATAATAAAAGAAATTCTCAACAATAAATTGTGCGGAAACTCTTTTTTGATCATTTTACACGATCAAAAAGCAATTAACTCTCAAAATAAAATTTGCATGTAAAATAATAATATTATTCTTTCTATTCATAGAGAAGATTCTTATGTAAAGTTTTTTCAAAATTAGATATCTAAAATAAAAAAATAATTATAATATTTATTTACCAAACATAATTTAATTAGTTAAATTCTTTAGTTTTCACTCCTTTCTCTCATCACGAAAAGGACCAAAGTATAATATAATTTTAGTTTTACTACAAGCTTTTTGGCCTTAGCCATATATACCACGTCAAATTTGAGATTTTCTTAAGAAATCATTGTTTTGGATAAAAAGATGACGTGTGCGCGTGCGTCTGCAATGCGTGTTTGTGTGCGTGGGAGAAGATGAAGAAGATAATGAAAGGAAGAAGGATGGAAGATGAGTGTGGGTTAGAAAAGGAAAAATGAAAAATACCGAAATTTTTTCTGGTGTGTGTGTGTGTGTGGAAGAGAGGAAGATAAAGGTGGTGCAAAACGCCAAATCCCCAATTTTTAGAGCAATTAGAATCAGTCCACTAATAAGTGTGTCGACTTAATTAAAATTAAGTTATGAAATATGGATCAAATTGATGTTGTTTGATTAAATGTGTGTTTAAATGACAAAATTGATAAACTAGTCAATAGTTGAAAAAATAATTAATGATTGATAAACTAATTGTGAGTTGAGTTGATAACTGATAATTGAAAAACTAAATGATATAAATAAAAATATTTTACAAATTTAAATGATAGTTAGATCAAAAATATAAAATTAAAAAAAAAGTTAAAATAATAGTATTTATTTTATTTTATATATATAAGTTTAGCATTATATACATACATACATACACACACATATATATATATATATGAAATAGTTTTCAATAATTGCACAATTATTTTTAATGAGTTGGAGAGCTTTTTGTTTTTGTTTCTATTGCATACCGATTTATATAGGGAAGCTAGTATAATAAGAAGAAGAAGAAGAATATTAATATTAATAATAAGTTTAAATATTTAAGTAATAATTAATAAATAGGTGGAAAAAAATTATAATAAAATAATAGAAATTTCCAAATAAAAAAGGTTAAAAGAATAAAATAGAAAAGCCCTGACCTTATCTGAAACATTTGTAGTAGTATTAATTTTTGATAACTTCAAACTTTTCAAATAAACTCATCCAATTTCATTTGCAAGACTTATTTAAATACAAAGAACTTGCGACCTCTCTAAATAAATCAAAGCTAATTTATTACCATTGGACCAATTAAGATGTTATCACCTATTAATTTGAAATTATGATTTTAGAGTCAATAGTATTCCTTTTAATTCAAAAGAAAGATGGATGTCGCACTAATTTATTATTATTATTATTATTAAATATATAGCTTCCTTTGCAATTTAATACCTCTATTCCGTTCTCTTTGTCGTGATTTGAATCTTTTTCATCTCATTCTATCTTTCGTAAGTACGTTTTCGAAAAAAAATTATTGTTATATTTTTACATTTTCAATAAGAATTAAATACTACTCACACTTTTAATTATTTAAAAAAAGGGTACTATGGCCATTTGATAATATAATTATAACACCAATTATTTTTTTAATCTTCGTAAAATGATTAACTGCGACAAATAAAATGAGACGGAACAAGTAATTTAAACTGAGAATTATCTTCCTGAAGTGATTAAAAGGCTAAGACGTTCGGATTAATGACTCCAGTTCTTATTTCAGATTAACTTTTCTCAAGAATAGTTCAAAATATTACTTTTCTACTCAGTTTACTAACAAGCTAGGTGTCACCAAATGTACATTTAACATTATTGGTTTGGAAATTAAAAACTAGTGTCCAGGAAAAAGTCTGCGAAGTTGAAATATCTAATGTTGCTTCACTTGTATCATGAATTTGATCTTCTTTTGCAACTAATTGGACCTTTACTCACAACTTGCTACTTTAATTACGTCGGTGCCTTTTTTACCGTAAAATATTCACTTACGTACAAACTTATCCGAGTATTTTGTCATATTTCGATATCATAAATATAGGACTTTTCACTTTTATCAAAAGAATATTGTACTGTAAACAACAACGTTGAAGGTTGTCTCAAGAAAAATTATTAGTTAGTGCATAGCATAAGTCAACTCGAATTCCAAATGTTGATTCGGTTCACCGACATATATTTGACTACGGCCTTTGTTGGCTCAACTCGAATTACCTCTATTTTTTTCTTAATTATTAAATTCTGAAGACGTTTTCTTATTTCAAATAAGGAATACAGATATATCATTGAGATTTATCCTTGATTAAAAAAACAATAATAATAATTTTCAAAATTTTAAAGACCTATGTTTTCTATTCTGCACACTGTACCTGGTGCTGATTGGGTAATTTGTGTAACAATATAAAACCTCAAAGGGTTATTTGGATGCCTCAAGGAGAATTTGCTATCTTAAAAAGAATATTATATTAAAACCTTTTGTAATTAAATAAATGAAAATTCAGGATGATTTTTGTAATCATCCCTTCAAATCATGTTACTTCATCATGCCTTCGTTTTTCCTTTTCTTTTTAAATTTTATTACGCCCTCCGTCCCAAAAAAATAGTCTTGCGGTTAATTTCACACATATTAAGAAATGAGTAGTTTATATAGTTAAGTCATTAATTTAGTTAGTATTTTCCAATTATATTCTTTTTAAATTTATTAATGTCCATTAATGCTTATAGAAATTAGTGTTGGAAGTATATTTGTTATTGAAAAACTAAGGTTTTACATTGTAATCATCAATTTTCAATTTACCATGTAGAATACTAGTATTTCAACAATATTAATTAAGGGTATGTGTAGAAATAAAAATTTAATGATGTATGAAATATAGTAACTGGACTATCATTTTGGCACAGACGAAAATGGAATACTGGACTATTTTTATGGGATGGAGGGAGTATTTACTTTTTATTTTAGGATAACTTTTTTTTACCCCTCAATGAATTTAGTTTTTTTCACTTTGCCCCCGAAGTATTTTTTGTTCCACTTTGCATCCTGATGTATAATAATTTTCGACGTTGCCCTCCAAACTTATTTTCGGCGAAATATTCCTTATAGATTCCATCGACGGGCAGCTGGGGGGTAAAGTGAAAAAAATTTACAGTTTGGGGGATAAAATGCCAAAAATCTTATAGTTTGAGGGGCAAATTAAAATAATATAAATATTGAATTTTTGACTTAAAATTATATTTGAAAAAATTATAATTTTTATCTTATACTCACACACACACACAAAGTTGTCAATACAATTCCAAATTAAAAAAAAAAAAACCATAATTTTCCAATTAATATTTATAATTTTCTAAATATAAATATTGTCAATACATCTTTTAATATTATTAATTATTAAACACATGACTAAGTATTATGTAAATTATTATAATACAAAAAATAAAATTATCATTCGATATTATTATTTGTATAAAAAGTGTGATTAAATACTATATTAATCATGAGTACATTAATTATTATATAAGATTATAATTATCGAATGATTAATATAATTAAAATCTTATAATATCAAGATTTTAATTATATTAATCATTCGATAATTATAATCTTATATAATAATGTACTCATGATTAATCTAGTATTTAATCACACTTTTTATAAATAATAATATCGAATGATAATTTTGTTTTTCGTATCATAATATATTATAATGAATATACGAAATACATCTTTATTTTATTTTGTTCAATCATAATACATAATAATATATTATTATGTTACTTAACCTAATAATTTACATAATTATCCCTTTTATTTTTTTGGTTACATATCCCGACGGCGACGGGAGGTGGGTAGGAACCGAACTCCATATGTCTGGTCTGAATTTGAGGGTTTTAATCATTATTCCCCTTCACACCATTTTTGCTACTTCACCTTTTTTCTAATAAAAATTCTCAAGGTCCAAAGTATCAAATTTAGCAATATAGCACAGTCAAGAGTGGCACTTGAAGATGACAATACAACAGTCAATTACCTACAGAGTTCACACAAAGGAAAATTATAAGCAACAAAAGTAGCAAATATTCAAATAACAATAACCAATCTCACTAATCTTGCCAATATAGTACATGTTTCCCAAACAATTGTCTTCCCAAAAAAAAAAAAAATCACTAGCCTAAATACCAACATATTTTTTGCTACCTTAAAAGTGTTTGAGCATCGATGCATACATAATTTTCAACCTTTCCACCGTAGAACATCAGGCAATTCGAACAAATAAATAGATGTTATTAATTTAATCACAAATTATCTCAAATCGAGATCATCTTTGTCTTCAGGATCTAAGTCGCTCGAGATCCTGATTCTCTTTACATCCCTCTGTCCCGTTCTTCCCTTCTTTGGCTTTCCCCTGGAGACGGGAAATTGAATTGTGCTTCGAAATCAGATGAGAAGTAAAAGTAATACAACAACACCTTGGAGATAATAAAACTCTCGGATTTAAATTAGTTTGTTTATAGTTAAAACAGTTGAAAGTTTACTTACGGTGCAGCGGCAGCTGAGCCTCCACCCTTCGGTCTAACTTGAACCATGTCCGATTTTCCATCTATGAAGTTATATAACCAATTAACACGTCATTCTCCAGTGTGTTATATCCCAAAAAATAAAAATAAATAATAATGTGTGTATGTATATAAAGAAAAGAGAAGAAAGAAAGACTAACCTTCTTTGCCAACTCTAAGCTCCTCTGCCTAAAAAATATATGAAATATAAGCAAAATATTTGAACCTCAATATTGATGTCAGTTACAAGAAACAATTGCGTTTTTCAACAAGCCTAAAACATATGAAATATAAACAAAATTTAGGATTCATAGGTAGTAAGCGACAATATGTGCTAAAAACATCAATAAACCCTCATAAGTCGGATAATAATTGAGAATTAGCCACCAGAATTACAGAATATGAGCCTGTTTTGTTTTTTTTTTGACACCAAATGTGAGCCTGTTATATTATCTTAATGCCTCAATTTTAATTCCACAATCCACCAGAAGCGGGCCTGGCAGGCAGTCATTGAATAGGTTTTATTTACGCTTAGTTTTTAAAACAAAAAAATCAAAAAAAAATAATCATGCCATGTTCTGAAAACAAGAAAGGTACAGTACACGAACAGACTCCAAGAAGAAAGAGTGTAAAATACCAGAAAAAAGCAAGAATAAACTTTGAACTGATTAATTTTCCACATGCTAATACGTAATAACAAAGAAAATTATAGTTATGAATTATGATAAACAAGTATCGCGTAAAAATCACTCTGCTACAGATTAATTATCAATCACAAAATTACTAAATTATCTGTAATTGCTCTTACCGCTGGTGAGGTGACTGAGGACAACGAGAACACTCTATCTTCAAGCTGAAACTTTCTCGACCTCTTTATGCTGCAAAATAATGCAATATTTATTATAAGCTGCTAAATTTTCAAAACAACAAACGGGAAAAACTAACAATAGTAGAATTATCACGATAATACTCATTAATTCCTATACATAGATATTATCGCCATATCATAAGTTTTTCAACTTGGATAATACGCAACTCCAAGTAAATACTTAAAATTAAAAGAAAAAAGTTATTAAGAATGGATTACTAAATAAAGATGCTTACTTAGCTGTATTTTTCGATGAAGATAGAAATCCATCAAAGCCCTTGAATGCATTACCAAAAGTGTTTGTTTCCTGTAGGTAGCTCGTCTCTAGCTCATATACCTATGAGAGTTTAACGACTTAAAAGACACGACCGAAATATAGAAAAAAATCCCCCCCCCCCAAAAAAAAAAAGAACCCAACAAAAATTCAACAAAAAGCACCACTTGCAATTCAATAAAACATCACTTCCATACATAAGAGAGTAAATTCAGTAATATATTCCTCAGAACATTTAAATTATCAAATGAGTATAATCTTAAATTAGAGCGAAAATTACATAAACCAATCCCAAAATTCTATATACAAATATTCAAAATTTCAAGACAAACAAATTTGAGAAAATTACCTGTTTCTCGACACTTCGAAGCTCGTTTTGAAGCTTCTCCCGCTTGTTCAGTAGAGAAGAAAGCATCGCTTTGGGATTATTAGAACCTCTGAGCCCTAGATAGTTTTTTTTTTAATGCGTCAAATTAAATTAAAAACGCCAAAAAAAAAATTAAAATAGAATAATAAAAGTAAAATTGACGCTCGTATATTACCTTGAGAGTCCATGTTCGCGCCACTTGTTTCTTTTCTGTTTACCAAATTGTATTTTGTGAGCAACGGTATTTTGAATGGAATGGCCGTTAAGGCTTTAATTGCTGTTGAAGAAATTGGGGGAAATGAAACTATGGATAAGAGTCAGCTGCATATTGGCCATTTGTTACGTTTATTGGTTAGGGGTTTGCAGTTATTTTTGCACCCACCCAGATAGATGGCTGGACTGGTAAATAAATTGGATGACAACATCAGATTACAATCGCAGGTAGTTAGGGTGTCTACCAATTGGATGACAATAACTAAACAATTAAAAGCTAAATCCTGATTAACTGGTAATTAGTAATCGGTAATCACCCACATCGCCATTACTTACATCAACCCAATATTGTGGTGTGAATTGTTTTCGACTGGGTTGGACCCTAACCCTAATGTATCTCGTAGCCCAAAATGTATGGGCCCTTTTGTTTTGTGTCCTTTAACATTTAGGGCCCAATTTGACTTCTTGTGTTTGTTGGGCCTTAGGGATGGATATCACAAACAAAAAAAATATATACACATTAAAATGTCAAAATTACTTTAAAACTAGAGCTGTTAAAATGGGTCTGGCCCGTTGGGTCAGCCCGCACCGCCAATAACAAGGTAGGGGTATGGGTTTAAAATTCAATAGCACGTTAAGAGGCGGGCCTATATGGGCTAGCCCACTCGGGCCACGGGCTTTGGCGAGGCGGGGGTGGGTTGGCTCGTTGAATGGAGAAAATGATAGTTTGGGTGATGATGCAGTGACTGATAATTAATGATTTTTTTTTTTTTATATTTTGTTAGTAATTTAAGATTGTTTTGACTTTATAAACTTGTTAGATTATTTTGTTATGAATTTTTTTGATGGAAACTGATTAGAACTTATTATGTAATTAATAATTATGGTTGTTGGTTTATGAATTTAAATTTTGGATGAGTAGATTAAATATTATTTATTCTTTTGGTATTTCCTTTATATTTATTTAACATCTACTATAAAGGAAGAGTTTGAACTTTCATGTTTAGAGAGTATAAGAGATATTTTATTCAATTTTGTATTCAAATATGCCAAAAAAAAAACAAAAAACTAACAGGTTAGCTCGCCAACCTGCGGCCCAAGGCGGGGTGGGTTAGGGTTGGGGTTTTCTCAGCCCGCCATCATGTTGAATTGGCCCGCTCGCCCCACCAAATGGTGGGTTATGATGGATTACGGGCTGGCCCACCCCGCCAACCCATTTTGACAGCTCTATTTAAAACTCTAAAAACTTCCTACACATAACAAACCTTTTTCACCACCCTCCAACCCTCCTCGTCTCGCTGCCATCATCGCCCATCCACCAAGATCAACCATTAAGAAAAAGAAGAAAATAAATCAGATTTCTGAACGCCCTAAACCATTGCCTCTGCTGTCGGAGCGAGCCCATCGACCGAGATCCACCATTAAAGGAAGAAAGGGGAAAAAAATGGGACGTTCGATTTAAATATTGAGCACAAAAATACGTGTTCGGACTCTTTTTGAACAATTGTTCGTTGTTCGATCAGAAAACTCGAATAGTTATGGCGTGTTCGAAGAACCAGATCTGAACACTTGCCTTTGAAAGCCGATCCTGGACACAAGAATGGTGATGGCAAAAGCATGCAAAGCGATAGCTCTGTACCCAAACAAATACGGGAGGCACCCATGGAAGATTTGGGTTAGGGGTTGGGGTGGTCCGTGTGCTTTGGTGTGTTATTAAGAATTAGAGTTATTTGAGTATTTTAAAACTTATATGGGTCGTTTGGACTAGGTTTCGTTGGGATTCTAAATCCCGATATTAAGAATTTTGAGTATTTAGAATTCTTTTAATAGTAAGAATCTTTGTTTGTTACAGGATTCAGAATCCTTTACTTTTTACTGTATATGTCAAATCATGTCTGAAAAGTGGATGATAATTTATTTTTATATTATATTTGATGTCAAATCATGTCTGAAAAGTGGATGATAATGTATTATTATATTATATTTAGTAATATTTAATTTTTTAAATATAATGATGATGTGATAAAAGAGATGAGTGTGGGATTAGGTGTAAGAAATTATTATTGTTTGTGGGTTAAAAATTTGAGTGGTACAACAAACAAGGATTGGGATCTACAATCTCAATCCTGGTATTTAGAGTTTTATTCTCTTGTAAAAATAATGGAATATCAACATATGACACATTGTTTGTTGAATCCGTAATTTATACTTGATTTTTACTGGTACAATAATTATGAAACACTATGAAATAAAAAATGAAACACCAATGCTAGAAGACTCCCAAATTATATTATCCATACAAAAATGAAAAAAAAAGTTAAAAAAAAAAAAGGTTAAAAAAAAGTAAATTTTGTGTTTTCTCATAAAAAAAAGGAAAAATACGTTGAACTCTCTGAATTATTCAGGTTTTTACACTTTACCATAAAAAAACTTTTTTGTTACATTTTACCATATAAACTAAACCATTATTACACTTTACCCTATATGGATAATTTTATTCCTGAAAATTGTGGTGAAAATTATACTTAACCCCCGTACTATGTGTGTTTTTGCACTTTACCATATTGCGTAATATTTTTTACATTTCACCGAAATATTTCTTATTTTATTTATTCTTTTTATGTATTCATTACCTACTAAAATTAAATAATTAATATATAGTATTCTAACATTTAGCTTTTAATTAATAAACTTATTTATTATATGTATTCATATTATAATATTTAATTTTCTTTTAATATAATAATTATAAAAAAAACTAATCATTTTGGTAGTGTATTGGGCGTCTATCAATTAAGATATTAAATAATAAGTTTAGTTCAATATTCTCTAATTTAATTTTAATATTTCAATAAAATAATATTTTCAAAAATAAAATCGAACTAAAGTAACTATACTAGTAGTGTTTTGAAGTCGTACCAAAGTAATAAGTTTGATTTGTATTCTCCTATATATGAGTTCAAAACACTACTAATATAGTTAGTTTATTTTTTGAAGTATAATATTAAAAGAAAAATAAATATTATAATATGAATACATATAATTAATAAGTTTATTAATTAAAAATAATATTAAAATACTTATTTATTGATTATTTAATTTTAGTAGGTAATGAATATATAAAATGTAGACATAAATAAATAAAATAAAATATATTTTTGTTAAATCAAAAAAAAAAATTACGTTATATGGTAATGCAAAATTACACATAGTATGAGGGGTTAAGTGTAATTTTCACTAAAGTTTTCAGGGGTAAAATTGTTCATATATGATAAAATAAAAAAATCACATAGTTCATAGTGTAATAAAAAATACTTTGTAAGGTAAAATATAAAAAGGGAGTGGATATTTGCACCCCAAAATTTGATGAGTTGACCCCATGGATGAGAACACCCCAATAATATATTAAATATATTAGAATTTTACTAAATCAACCCATAAACTCTCTATTTTACCACATTCTAATATATAATATAAACAAAAAAGATTATAAAATAAAACAAAGGAAAAACTATGAAGAAAACGCAGAAAAGCAAGAAGACAAGAAAGAGAAAAAAATGTAGAAGAATGATAAGAAAAAATGAGCAAAAATGAAGATATTTTTTTTTCGAAATATTATGAAAAACAACTACAAGAAGACGGATCACAATAAGCAATCAAACATCTAGGGTAAGTCTCTTATATAGAAATTGGTGTTCCTCCAAAAAAAATCTGAAAAAAAGAAATCTGGACTACGTATGGTTCGACTCTGGTTTCTAGAACAATGATGCAGTGTTCGAATTTTTTTGTTGAACAAATGTGTTATGTTCGAATTTTTTTTAGAACAAATGTGTAATGTTCGAAAATTTTCATAGCACAAATGTCTAATGTTCGATTTTTTTTAGAACACTCAATTTTTAGGCAAAAAATAGACTGTTCGAAGCAAATTTTCGAACTTGAAATCCATGTTCGAAAATTTGGTACGAACAGTCTGTTTTTTGACAGAAATTATGATATGTTCGAAAAAAAATTGCGAACAACCTGTTTATGTTCATCATTACCAGTTCAAATACAACCCCGACAATGAACCCTAATAAACCAATTTATGACGAAAAAGTGATGAAAGAACGCACAAAAATAGTAATGTAATTATTGTAACACTGAAAAATTGTGGAGAAAACGTGTATCATTCATTTTATTTATACTAGCATCCTTCATTACTGGGTTTTGTTTTGAGTTGGCTCTTGAAGGTTTTGGGAAGAATAAGAAGATGTATTTTTTTTAAAATCAATTTTATAAGAGGGTTATTTTTATCTTTTCAAATATGCGATTTTGCTACAAAACCAACTGCTGGTTCCATAAGATGGAACCAGCCACCTATGTGGCGCCCACGTGGCCACAAAAAAAGGACAAATCAGATGGAAATAAAATTATGGTCAAACTTAAAATTTCTCCTCTTCTCTCCTCATTCCCATTTTTCAATTTCTTATGCTCTCTCTCTCCGAAATTTTCAGCCAAAATGGGAGCTTGCTGCCCTCTCTCTCGTCAATTTGAAAAAAGAATCAAGGCGGCAACCATCTTCTTTCCCGATGAACGCCTCCCTTCTCTCTCTCTCTCCTCGGTATTTCTAGAAAATAGCAGCAACAGATCGATTTTTTAGATTTTAAACAGTAGCAAATCGATTTTTTCACTTTTCTTTTTAGCTGGTTCTGACGAACGCGAAGGGGCGAACAATTTAACTAGGTATTTTCATCCTAGGGTTCCAAAGGTTCGATTTTAACCTCTCTCTCTCTGTTCAAATTTTTTGGGGATTTGTTTACTATTTTTCGTTGTACCTAGGGTTCGAGTTTTTTTGGGGGGGGGGGGGGGGGGGGGGGGGGTTTGGTTTGATTTTTTCTCGTCCTAGGGTTCAATTTCTTGGGGTTTAGGTAAAATTAATTTAAGATTTATGTAGTTTGTATTTGTAAAAAGAAAGTTTGCTTTTATTGAATGTGTTTGTAATTGTTACATGGATGTTTTTTTGTAGAAACAACTTGATGCTTTTATTTAAGATGTGAGATTGTTTGATTTTATTTGACATTTTCGCTCGGTTTTTTGATGTTTTCGTCTGTTTTGTTTGGGGTTTATGTTCTATTTATCTCCATGTTTATTTTGGTGCAAAATTTTTGTTGGTTTGATTTTGTATTTATACGCGATTTTGAGTTTCTATGGTGTATGTATTATTTTTGCTCATGAAAGTTGTTCAGTGCTGCCGATTTCTTTGAACCTTGATAAAAGTTGTTGGTATGTATATGTTTATCATTTTATTAGGGTTCTCAGTCCAATGCCGTCGTTAAGTGTGAATATAGAAATCTGAATTAAAATGTGGTTGTGGATCATTTATTAAGATGCGGACATCAAAAACCGACTGGAACCCTTGTCGGAAATCCTGGCTATGTTAATTGTAGAGGTCTGAAAGATGAACAAACAAATGTTTACTTTGTCTGTCAAGGTGGATCGAATGGGACATGAGATGGAGGCAATGAGACGTGAGATTACAAGAAAGCATGGGCATTTTTGGATTATGTTGCTTCTTAATGAACATTCTTTTTTGGGAACTGATGTTCAAGGATCTTGTAATATTGTACTATTTTCATGTGTAATTTTCATGTTCAAGGACCAAGGATGATGTTTGTAATCAAGTTGTGTAATTTTCACGTGCAATTTTACCGGCAAGTGCTTTTGTTTTGCAAGGTGTTTCTATTTTATTATTATTAAGCAAGCTTAAATATGATGATGAGAACCTTTGTGAATGACTGAGATATCTCTTCAAGCTTTTGTTTACTTCATCTGAGAATGATATTTAAGCTTATAATGTACAATACATATTCAAAAAAGTAACTATTACACGCACTAAAGAGGTTGTTGCTCATTAATAGACATCCGGGTATAATAAAGACCACTTAAATATCTAGAAGATCGAGTTATGGAAAATACACAAAGCAAATGAAAATAACAAAAACACGACCTCATTTATTCTCAAAGTGGAGATGTACTAAGACAAAATTATAAGGAACGAACCAAATGAGATATACTAGGAAAAACTATAAGGAATCAAAAGCTACTTGGAAAAACTTGATTGCAACTTGTTTATACCATGGATTAATCACCGGCTGAAAATAATTATTTTCCCAGCCACTCCCAGTCATTCCCCTACGTGAAAACCCTGCATTTTCATGTTAATAACTATATATTTCTATTTATTTTTTGGCTATTTAATAAATGAAGAAATAGAGAATCAAACCTCACCTCTACTCGTCTAGCACCACACACATGTATTAGAATTTTGGACATTCACTAAAAGCCCATAAATCAAAGGCACCTTGAAATTATATGATACAATCACATGTTGTATCCACAAATGCTTGCATAAACCAAATTATATCACCCAATTCATCCAAGCACTACTGCAGAAATAGGATACGAAGGCGGCTAATTAACGGCGGTTCTGGAAAAACCGCCGTTAAATACTTTTTTACGGCGGTTTTCCCCTCGTTTCTTGGGCCTTGTATTCACTTATACATTTCACGGCGGTTTTAAAAGAACTGACGTAAAATGTTATCTTATTCACGGGCGGTTCTAATAGAACCGACGTTAAATATCGCGAACTGAACTAATTAACGGCGGTTTTTGAGGAACCGCCGTGAATACTTGTTAATTCACGGCGCTTTCTTAAAAACCGCCGTTAATTAGTTCAGTTTTAACGTCGGTTTTCAAAAAACCGCCGTAAAATGTACGATTTTACGGCGGTTTTT
>BMAC01000063.1:209586-226211 GCA_014905375.1 Phtheirospermum japonicum | reverse complement strand
AAACCGCCGTAAAAAAGTGGAATTTAACGGCGGTTCTGGGAGACATTTAACGGCGGTTTTTGAACCGCCGTAAAATGCAGCATTTTTACGGCGGTTTTTAAAAATACCTTTTAGAAAGTCTGTTTTCCAGAACGAACAATTCACAACGGTTTTTTTAAAAATACCTTCTAGAAAGTAGTAAAAAAAATTTAAAAAAAAAAAAAGAAATGAAAGATTTGCACCAAAATATACATATTAATAAAGAAGAAATCTGAAGCTAATTATAATACAAAGTGTGGCATTATAATTATAAAAATCTGAAGCTGTCTCTAGCTTGAATGAACTACCAACAAACATTATAATTACGGCAACTTAATTAAATGTCTTGTCAACACACATCAATAATACAAAGTGTGGCATTAAAATTAATGTTAATGCAAGTAAAAAGAGTCCAGAAAGATAATTCCAAAAAACACACACCGGCCGGAAAAACAGAAATACAGAGGATTGGTTCGCATGCGGGCACATTACAGAGCAAGACTGATGGTGATGACGATGATCTTTTTACGTACATACATAGTGGACCAATCAATAATGCATGCATCTGGTGCCAATCATTTCTATTAATATTACTACTACAGATTGATTACTAGTAATACCTATATATTACATCACCATAGCGACGATTATATCGAACCTCAATTCTCATTGGCTCAAAATGTTGGATCCCAAAAAAGAAGCAAATTTTCACGTCGATATTTACTAATCTGCATTCAAGAAAAACAAAATTAATATGGAAACGGGGGGTGGTGGGGTGGGGGTGGGTTACAAGTTTTGGGGGAACATATAAATAGTTAATCTGATTAAAAACTTATTGTTGTATCATATACCTGTTTAAGCATACAAGCTGCAAAATCAGGGTCATCATTGTGCTTTGACTTCAGCACCTTCTCCAAATCCTGCATATTTATATTTCATTGAGAAAAAACAACAAGTGGTGCGAGTATGAAATATCATATGAAGCACATGATCTGGATTGAGGAATTGCCGAGGTTTGGTGTACTTACAAAACCCAGAGAAGTTTTGGAATTATAGAAAACCCCTTAAGATTTGATTCCGGTGTACATTTTTTCCCTTCATAAGAAAAAAATCAAAATCCCAAAGTTACACCCCCCCACACCCCACCCCTCAATAAAATTAAGACAAAATCAAACATCAGGGATTTTGTTGTAATTTTGAAAATTTTACATTTTCTTTTTGAAAATACCTGAAACCTCAGGTGTAGTTATGTAATTATCCCTTTCCTTTTTAGTAAGTGAATACTTGTAATTTCGCGAGAGCATCTTCGGTGTTGCCCCTAAAAACAATACAATGTATTAACAATTGCTCCAGCAACAACAAAGAAGGGAAAAAAATATAAGAGTAGCAGGCAAACCCGTACTTCTGAGTTCTAGTCTTCGTCGAAGAGATCACAAGCTCCCCATCTTTATTGATCTGGTTCTTCTCCTGCCAACCAATCAGATATTAAGAGTCGGAAGATATAACATCTCCATTAAAAAAATGTAATAATATCTACAGTTAAATATCGGAATGATCCTTTCATATAAACATGCCACAACAAACACTCAAAACTAATATATGTATTAAAACCTAAAAATGATAGAAAACAACAAACTCACCATTTGCATAATCTTTTCCCTCACCCTTTCACTCAGCCAATGTGCATTTTTTACATTAAACCGCATTATCAACCTTGGTGTTTACTGGAAACATAAAAATCCAATTAGTGCTTTCAACTCTCAGAAGATTGTCTAATTGAGAAAACGGCACCAACGGATAAAACGAGGCATCCCACACCTTTGTTGACATTTTGCCCCCCCTGGCCCACCACTCCTAGCATAGCTTACAGTAACATGATCTGCATGCAGAATGAGAAGCTGAAAAGTGCCCACCAAGTCATTCATTTTACAAGGTAAAACAGAAAACAGATGCTTAATTTAATCGCTTGCACATTCCTATCAAATATAGTAAAAGGAGCCAGGATAATTAAATGGAGATCCTATAAATACCATTAAATGGATAGGCAAAAACCAGCAACAGCCAACAAGAAACTTAAGTATTCATTACAGAAACCCATCTTTTATAACTACCCCTATCCTCACCGTATCATTATTTTTTTATTTTTTAAATGTTCTGCAGCTAGAATACAAAAACATATTTTGAAGAAGACGGCAAAAAATGTCCGGTTATACTTATTTATGTAAGAGATGCAATATACAATAAAAGTAACAGAACTCATTATTGCCCTAATCACCATTCTAATGCGTTAAATCACCAATTAGAAGTGAAAAACCGCCGTAAAATTTAACGGCGGTCGATACAAAGGCGGTTCAAAAACCGCCGTTAAAACTGAAAAAAAAAACCGCCGTTAAAAAGCCTTTCTGCAGTAGTGAAGTCTAATCATCCACATCACCATGCGAGAAAAATATCCATAAAATCAAATTTTAAATAACAAGAGAATATCCATAAAATGGAGTCTTAAATCACATTCAAATAAAGGGACACACTTAGGGGTATTAATTCGGTTAATAACCGGTGATTAAATTAATCGTCCGACGCTTAACCGTAACCTAGACGACCATGAACCGGTTAAGGTTACGGTTAGGTGCGGTTAACCGAACCGGTGGTTAACCGCGTTTTTTTTTAAATTTAAATAAAATTTGAAAAATTAGCCGTTATAACCGCTGGTTTCAGTTAACCAGTTTAACCGCCGGTTAAACCCGCCAATTAACCGGTTCAATCGTCGGTTAAACTGCCAGAATTTTTTATTTTTTTTAACTTCGGTTAACCGGCGGTTATAACCGGCGGTTACGGTTAGAGGTCAACCTTAACCGTAACCTAACCGTCGGTGGCCGGTTAACGGTTACAGTTTTAACCGAAACCGGCGGTCAACGGTTAACCGTAACCGGTCAACCGGTTATTAACCGCCGGTTAGGCTGTTAACCTTAACCTAATTAACACCTCTAGACACACTGTTTACCAGATTCAATAGCAACAAAACAAGAAAATGGAGTCTTGCAAATCACATTCAAATAACAAGAAAAATATGATTATCTAATTTTCGCAAACAAAACATGAACTAATTTTTAAAAACAACTGGAACTACAACAAGTCTGGACAATTGCGCTTGTCATGGCCGCTCCGACTGCAAAAATTACAAACTCGAGTACTCTAATACATGCCTTTCTCCTTCCCCGACTGTAGGCATTTATCTTTATTTTGTACAGGCTTAGGATCGCATATGAACATCTCTTCCCAACTTTGGCTTCTACTCAATCGATTAATCGTCATTCCTCTTCATCAATGTAACCAATCTCATATATCAAGTATTTGAGCTTTTTCATCAGAAATTTGCTTCATGCCTCGATCAACGATGTGTCATCTACAAGCGCTCGTGCAACTAGCATCGATGCCCCACATCTACCTTGGATGATTTCAAACACAAACACACTCTAAAATAAAACTCAATTAATAAAAATTTGTAAGATATTCGACTACATTCCTCTATTTCAATTTTTTTGAACTAACTATGACTTAAAATCTTTTGCCAAAGCAAAGTGGTGATCATATCTACCATGTTCTGACTTTTACCAAATATGAATTAATTTCCTTCTCGTACCTCAAGAATTTTGGCAAATTAAAGTTTAATTGTGTAATTAGAAGTAGCTAATGGTCCACAATGTTGATAGCTAAGGTGCACTTTTTTATAATCTCAAAGGGACAAATGTATGGTAAATCAATCGATGAAAATTGTTTAATTTGACTTCAAAAAATGAAAATTCAATTTCATGGAAATTAGAAGAACGTGATTCAATCTTACTAAATAAGCATATAAATTGACTACTGAAGTCCGCCCTTACAATTTCCAGTTGAAAATCTTATTTACATAACTTACAAATCAATTTAAATAACAACAAAATTTATCAACTCAGCTATGAAAAACCCCATTTCAGCTCATCAATTATCGTCTTCTCCAGTTAATAAAAAAAAAAAAGAGAGAAAAAGGGAAAAACAAACCTTCGGAACCCCACTTGAAAATTCTTGGTTAATTCCGTCGGCTTTGGAAGATGTTCACATTCGCGTCGGGCGGGAAGATGGTTGTCGCCAGTTGATTTTTCAAAAACTAGAGAGAGGGAGAGAGAGAGAGAGAGAGATGCAAGCTCCCAGTTTACTTGAGAAAATGTCGAAGAGGGAGAGATGATAAGAAATTGAAAAATGAGAATGAGGAGAAAAAAAGAGAAATTTTAAGTTGGACCATAATTTTATTTCCATCTGATTTGTCCTCTTTTTGTGGCCACGTAGGCGCCACATAGGTGGCTGATTCCATCTTATGGAACTAGCAGTTGGTTTTGTAACAAAATCGTTCGAATATATCTATTTTTGTTCAAAATATAATGGGTCAACTTATAAATTTGGAATGTCAATATTCGGCCCATATAAAAATTTAAATAGTTCAAAAGGTTTCAGTGTATTCTTCCAAAAAGAAAATATGGGTCTATTAAGATTGGGCTTAGATTGGGTTATTCAAACGTCACCGAAAGCTAGTGGGCTGTCATTTTCAGACGGAACCGACTGAAATAAAAAGCAGAGTGCAGACAAACAAAAAAGCATTTGAAATATAAATTGGATTATCTTTTGAAAAAATTATAATACACGAAAACTGCTTTTATTCTCTCTTTTAGTGGCTGCTATTTTCATCATCTCTCCTCCATACTCTCTCTCTCTTCCCCAAACCGCCGTGTTGAACTGGTCGGCATGTCTTTCCGTGGTGGAGGGGTCAGTTACTTCATTTCTTCCGAGTAATTTAGATCTGTAATTTTATTTTGTTGTCTGATCAGTTGTTTATTTTGTGTTGCTATTTTTACTTTAATTGATATTTTACTCCGTGTTTGTGCCATTGATTTTCTTTGTTCCAGTTATTGATTTTGTAAGTGTTGAATTTTACTATTTGAGTAAAAAAAAAACTGATGGATCATGGGTCTGTGTGACTGGTGTATTTTATTTAATTAATTTATTTTTTGAAGTGGCGTATTTTAATGGGTCTGATTTTATTGAAGTGCAATCCTTGTTATTTGATTGATAGTGGTTATGGAGTATGCGATTAGAGGGAGTTTTGGTCCGATTTGATACTGATATTTCATCTTTATGCATTATAAAGAGGGTTTTATGTGCAGCCTTTTCACCATACTTTGTATGTGAGATAATTTTGCAATTGTTTTTTGATTTGGGCTGTTACATTTTATGCTATTTGAATATTTGGATAATAAATTGAAACCTATTAAGGCTCTTTCATTTTAGAAGGCTGGCGTTGGATTATTGGTGAAATATCAGTATTATGCACGCGAGTCTTTAATTTCGTTTGTGAATTTGTGTTTTCTTCAACATCTTATTCTTACCTGGACCGTCGTAGATATAAATTATTATTGTTTAATTGCCTTGTTGTTTTTTGTAATGGATGGAATTATCGATTGACCATATTTGTGATTTTCCAGGCAAATAATGCATCATCCGGGATGGGTGTTGCTGATCACAGCAAGAACACATACATGGAGCTGCAGCGGAAAAAGGTGTACCGCTATGTGATATTTAAGATTGACGAGAAGAAAAAGGAAATTGTGGTCGAAAAGACTGGCGGCCCAGCTGAAAGCTATCAGGACTTTGCCGCATCTCTGCCCGAGAATGACTGCCGATATGCAGTTTACGACTTTGATTATGTCACCTCTGAGAACTGCCAGAAGAGCAAGATTTTCTTCGTTGCATGGTCTGAATCTCTCTCTCTCTCTCTCTCTCACACACACACACACACACTACCCTTCTAAAATATAATTGCCTGTAGACCCTTCAAATCCGAAGGCATTTCTTCAATGAGTATTTGATGGGAATCATTGTAATTAATGTTGACAAAAACGTGAGTACACCGCCTAACGGAGTACATACCATTAGGCAGGGCTCAAATTTTAGTATTTTAGTTTTTTTTTTAAAGTTTTCTAGGGTTCTTTTTTTTTGTGTTTTATTTGGTTTAGTTTTTCTTAGGGGTTTCCGGTTTTGTAGTTTTTTATTATAATTTTTTGTAGGGACTATACGAGTTTTTAGGATATTTAGTGTTTTTTTTTTTTTTAAAGTTAATTTAGTTTTTCTAGGATTTTTTGTTTTATTTTATTATTTTTTATATTTAGTTTTAGGGACTGCCTAACAACTAGGCTGCTTGACACGTGTGTGTGCCTCTTGATGTAAGGGTTATAAAGGGAGTGTTTGCAATCACTTACTTAAAAAATGTGATTGTTGGCTTCAAGCCGGACATGAAAGAAGTGTTTCAAATGCAATTTTTTACTTTCATAATTTAATCAGAATGCTTTAACAAGTGAAAAGCAGTGGGAGTTGGGCATGTTAGATTTGCGATTCTGCTTCTGGTTTGATGTTTACAAACAAATAAGAACTTTAGCAACTTATTCATCAAACACCTTCAGTATAGTTGAATCAACTCTCGGCTTTTATTTGCAAATCTCGTGTGTGTCGAATTTTTACGGAAATATTTTGACCATGATATTTCAGGTCTCCATCCACCTCTCGAATCCGTTCAAAAATGCTTTACGCGACATCAAAGGGAAGGTTCAGTAGAGAGCTGGGGGGCATACATTACGAGATTCAGGCCACCGACCCGACTGAGATGGACCTTGATGTCATCAGAGAGCGTGCTAATTGAATTATATGCTAGTGCATCATCGCTCGTTTTGCTTTTATCAAAACGTGGATTTTCTTATTTTTATTTTTAATGTGTATGCTTCTGTTACATATAAGATTGATTATAAATAATCTCGGCAACGGGAAGGCTGATTAGGAGCCCTCGTGTTTAATCCCCACCGATAGATGGGATGGGATTACGCGGTTCCTTGTTCACGTGATGCTTCCCAACGAAAGGTTTCTCTGTATCATCGATTATAACCTTTTCAATTTCATACTTGATCCTATGGTTATGGGCGCAAAATGTTTTTCTTTTTGGGTTTGTCTTGATATGATGGGCCGATGTTGGCCAGATGTTTGGTCTTGGGCCAAATGAGAATGCATAAAGGAATTGAGTTGGGCTGAAGTATCCAGTCTGAAGAAATATATGGCCGTCATTTTGCCGACACATCTATTTGTGAGTATTATATTTCCGCTATAGATAGCTTGAACACCATTGACTGCCATATGTATCCTCATCCATGCAACTTGAAGGCCAAAAATCATTCATGTCAAGAATTATAAATATCAATATTTAAAGAAAAAAAATTGATAGGGCAATATATACGCCAGACTTGGTTTGGGGTATCTCTTACTCAGGGTAGTTAGATAATTAAGACAGGGCTAGAACGGCTCTGTCTTAGAAAAAAATCTAAGCAACCCTCTTGAGATAACAAAACATCAGGATGAGGAGGCTATCGTTCAGGATTCCTCCTGTCTTAGCTATCTTGAAGAGCTCGGAAATTATGCCGGGCTGGAAAAAGTGCTCTGCTAGGAGGATTATGAGACTGAAGTCGAGTCTGATACCTATGTTGAAGTAATACGGACTGAGGAAGATCTGTAACAAGGAAGACCTGGCTAGAGTCAAGTCTGATATCAATACCGAGGTAATACAAGAGAAGGAAATAAGGAAGACCTGGGACAGGGGAGACCTGTTTCTCAGATTCCCGGCAAAGAGACAAGTGAGGCCACTTGTCAGAATTTGTTGCGTAACGGTCCTTGATTCGCGGCATGTGTTCCTGAGATCCCGGCTGGGGTCCTCGTCAGGAGAAACTATAAATATCTCAACCCCAAGGCTGAGAGAGGTATATCATTCTCTTGAGCATTCTTGCTTTCTTTTTGGAAAACACCCCAAACGCTTACTGACTTAAGTATCGCAGAGGTTTCCACCGGAAAATCACTGGTGGTCCTTTCTAACTAGTGTTTGTGGTGCAGATCAGGCGGGTGTTCAAGGTTTTAGGCGTTTTCAACCGTTGGCCATTTTTTGGGCTGAAACAATTGGCGCCGTCTGTGGGAATGGGATCAAGCTAAGACGTGAGGTTTTCTTTTCATTTTATGGCTTCAGATGGTTTACGGCGGAACCTGGTTGGAGAGCTCGGCGGAACCCCCAGTTCCGCTGCGCCGTGGGGAATGCCCAGGTCGGCAGATACGTCGGCGATGGGGCCAGAAGGGACAGCACCGCCGGCAGCGGCCGCGCCAGGCGCTACGCCGCCCCCACTCGGTAGATCTGTGCCAACTACTGGTGGTTCATTTAATGAGTCTTTCCTCATGCAGCTCTCGGAGCTCATCGGCAAAGCCGTGGAGACGGCGGTGGAAAAGAAGTTTGCGGAGATATCAACGCCGTCATCCAATACACCACCGGCACGAACTGTCCCGGTGGTCGGAACTGAACCATTACGAGGCCAGCGCACGGATCGGGCTCCTCTACAGGACAGGGAAGATCACTTCTCCACCTCCGACGGTGAAACCTCAAGCCAGACCAATCCAGGTCTGGCTGAACAGATGCAGAGTTTGCAAAAAGAGGTGCGAGAATTCAAGAGAAAATTGACGAGTACTGGTGCCGTGCCAGCGTGGCGGGGCACCCCTCACTGAGGAGGTCATGCGTGATGACGTACCAGCTTCGTATCGCTCCTTGGGCTTCGAGTATAATGGAACCACGGATCCGTGGGACAATCTCAGTCGCTTCGAGATCGCGGCAGCTCTGCATAAATCTTCGGACGCTGTTATGTGCCGGGTCTTCCCAATGACTTTTACCAAGTCGGCGCAGCTCTGGTTTAGCCAATTGCCTCATCGTTCTATCAGTAATTTTGACGAATTCAGTTCGGCCTTCCTGCACCAGTTCACGAGCTGCAGGAAATACTAGAAAATGTCACTTGAACTTTTCAGCCTGAAGCAGAAAGAGAACGAGAGCCTGCGTGCCTACATCAACAGGTTTACAACGGCTAAGTTAGAGGTACCCTCTGCGTCGGAAGAGCTGTTGGTAAACGCTCTGGCACAGGGTTTGAGGAGAGGAGAATTTTTCCAATCGCTGGTGGTGAAACCAGCTCTGAAATTTGGAGAGCTCTTGGAGAGAGCAGAGAAGTATATCCATTTGGAAGAAACTTTGAAAATCAAGGAAGAAGGAGAGAAGAAGAGGGAAAGGTACGATAGAGATGAAAGGACAGCAGTGAAGAAGCCCAGGCCAGATCTGTCTGGAGGGAGACCTCGTTTCGACAGATATACCCCTTTAGCGACGCCGCAAGGCGAAATCCTGCAGGCAATAGAAAGACATTCAGACCTGAAATGGCCTAAAACTTATTCGTTGAAGCCCAAGAAGGAAAGATCTGACCGATTTTGCCGTTTCCATAATGAGTATGGACACGATACTGATCAATGCACTCATTTGAAAGATGAGCTGGAGAGAATGGTTCAGGCTGGGCACCTGAAAGAGTATGTCCGCATGAGGAAGGAAGAGGCCAGATCTGGTCGCAGTGGTTATGACCGACCACAACAAGGCAATAGAGATCAGGATAGAAGACACGCTGAAGGAAGATGGTCTGATCAGGCCCAGGTCATTCATGGCGAGATTCAGATGATCACGGGCGGAGAGCTGGAAGAGCACTCTAAACGAACGCAGCATAGCTATGTTAGGACTGCGAAGGATCTAATTAGAAAATCGTGTGAGGTGGGGCAAATGGCATCTACCCCGAACATTTGTTTCGGGTCGGAAGATGGAGATGGCATCTTGGCCCCACACATGGACGCTTTGGTTATAACAGCAACCATCGCCAATTATAATGTGCAGCGAATTTTTGTTGATACAGGAAGTTCTGCTGATATTCTATTTTACGATTATTTCTAAAAGTTGAAGTTGGATGTCGAATTGGAAGAGGTGACTACCTCTCTGGTCGGGTTTGCAGGAGGAGCCCTAAAGCCTCTTGGAGCGGTTAGGCTCCTCGTGACATCAGGTGAGGAGCCATATAGGGTGACTAGAACAGTCCATTTTTTGGTGGTGGATGCGCCATCCTCTTATAATGTTATGCTTGGCCGCCCATCCTTGAGTCAGTTCCAGGCCGTGATATCGGTTTTCCACATGAAAATGAAATTTCCGGCTGAAGATGGAACAAGTGAAGTAAGAGGTGATCAATACGCATCGCGACAGACGTATGTTGAATGTGTCAGAAGAAACAGCAAGGAAGAAAGACAGAGCAAGAGAGCTCGAGTGGAGCAGCCACGGACAGACCTGGCTCGAATAGAGGAGGGATTGATGTTAGTTGAGGTGGTCCCGGGTGACGATAGCCGAGTCCTTCGTGTAGGCACGACTCTTAGCCCGGAGGTATTGACTGACCTGGTGACTTTGCTGAGAGACAGTGCGGATGTTTTTGCTTGGTCTCCCCAAGACTTGATAGGGATCGACCCAGAGGTCACGGAGCACCGCCTCAACATCACCCCGGAAGTGAAGCCAGTTAAGCAGAAAAAGCGTAATTTCGGGCCAAAGAAAGAAGCCATTATAGAGGCAGAGGTGGATAAGCTATTGAAGGCGGGGCAATTAAGGCGATTGGCGGATGTGCATTGATTTTCGAGATTTGAACCGCGCCTGTCCAAAGGACCATTATCCCTTGCCAAGGATTGATCAGCTCGTCGATTCTACCTCTGGATGTGAGCTCCTGAGCATGATGGATGCCTCACAAGGCTATCACCAGATCAGATTGGAAGCGGGTCAGCTTTATTACCCCGAAGGGTACGTATTGTTATGTCGTGATGCCTTTCGGTCTGAAGAATGCAGGTGCCACCTACCAACGTTTGGTTGATAAGATGTTCAAGAACCATCTCGGGCGAAATATGGAGGTTTATATGGACGATATGCTGGTTAAGAGTGTAAAAGCAACGTCGCATGTGGAGGACTTGAGAGAGACCTTTGATACTCTGCGACAGTACATGATGAAACTTAATCCCAAGAAATGCGCGTTCGGGGTCAGAGCTGGAAAATTTCTGGGCTACATGGTCACGGAGAAGGGTATCGAGGCAAATCTTGAGAAGGTCAGAGCAATTATGGAAATGCAGGCGCCTAGGAATGTGAAGGAAATGCAATGCTTGGCAGGACGGATTAATGCCCTAAGTCGTTTTGTGTCCAGATCTGTAGAGAAGAGCTTGCCATTCTTCCAGGCCTTGCGGAAGAGAGCAAAATTCCAGTGGAGTGATGAATGTGAGGAGGCGTTTAGATTGTTGAAGGAGTACTTGGCTGGCATGACCTTGCTCACAAAGCCCGTTCAAGGAGAGCCCCTTATCTTATATTTATCTGTGGGACAGCAGGCGGTCAGCTCTGTCTTGATTAGGGAGGAAGGTAAAGTGCAGAGGCCGGTTTAGTTTTGGAGCAAGGTCTTACATGCGACAGAAGTTAGATATGTGGAGGTAGAGAAGGCGATACTAGCCCTGGTTGGAACTGCTCGTAAGTTACGGCCGTACTTTCTTTCTTATACCATAGTTGTGCGAACTAATCTACCGCTGAAAATTATATTGGACAAGCCTGAGGCATCTGGGAGATTAGTCAAATGGATAATAGAGCTTAGCGAATTCGATGTTGCATTTGAGGTTAGAACAGCAATTAAGGCCCAGGCCTTAGCTGATTTCATGCAAGAGATGACTAGCCTTCATAGTGAGCTGAAGGAATGGACAATTTTCACGGATGGCTCTGTCTGTAACCAGAGTTGTGGGGCTGGTATTGTCTTAATAGATCCAACAGGTGTGTCCACCGAGTTCGCTGTCCGGTTGAGTGCATCATTTTCCAACAATGTTGCCGAGTATGAGGCCATTTTGAGAGGAATTCAGATGGCAAAAGACCTGGGTGCAGAGCAGGTGTGCGCTAAGGCGGACTCACAACTTGTTTGCAAGCAAGTCAGTGGAGAGTTCGAGACAAGGGAGGAAAATATGCAGAAGTATTTAACCAAATTTAGAGAGCTGGCCAGAGGAATGAAAGGGTTAACAATCCTTCAGATTCCCACGGAAGAAGATGGAAGAGCTGATTTCTTGGCGAAGGTGGCCAGCTCGGCTGTAGATTGTCACGAAAGGGTGATTACTCTATTAAGAGCAGACGGGGAGTTCGGGGCTGAGCAGGTGTGTACGGTTATGGAACGAGAAGACTGGCGCTCTCCTATAAAAGCATACTTAGAGCAAGAGGTCTTGTCGGAGGATAGGAGGGAAGCGGCAAAAATACGAGCCAGAGCTGCTAGATTTTGCGTAATTAAAGAAGAGTTGTTCAAGCGAGGATTCGGCCAACCTCTTTTAAGATGCCTGGGCCACGCAGAAGGAGCTCAGGTACTTAGAGAAATTCACGAAGGGTGTTGTGGTAACCATATGGGCGCCAGAGCTCTGTCAAGCAAGATCTTACGAGCGGGATATTTCTGGCCAGACCTACGAAAAGAGGCAGAAGATTTCGTACGAAAATGCGAGAAGTGTCAAAAGAATTCATCACTGATACACAGGCCTGCCGAAGAGCTCATGACAATGAGTTCTCCTTGTCCATTCACCAAATGGGGGATTGATTTGGTCGGCCCTTTCCCCATGGCTTCTGCCCAAAAGAAGTTTCTGATAGTCGCGATCGACTACTTTAGTAAGTGGGTAGAGGCTGAAGCATTGGCGAAAATTACAGAGGATGCTGTCATGAAGTTCTTGTGGAAAAATGTCGTGTGCAAGTTTGGCGTCCCCAGAATCCTGGTTTCAGATAATGGCACCCAGTTCATGGGTTACCAGAATTAGAGCTTGGTGTGCAAAGATGAAAATTGATCAGCACTTCACGTCTGTCTATCATCCCCAGGCTAACGGACAGGTCGAGGTCACTAATCGCATATTGGTGCATGAGATCAAAACACGTCTGGAGAGAGCTGGAAGTAGATGGGTGGATGAGCTGAATTCAATTCTATGGGCATACAGAACTAATCCCAAGGAAAGCACAGGGGAGACGCCTTTCAGCCTAGTTTATGGTATGGATGCAGTGGTGCCTGCCGAGATTAGTATGGAGACCCATCGAATTCAGAATTTTGTTGAACAACAGAACGATCTCTTAATCCAGGATGCTCTGGACTTGATCGAGGAGAAGAGGGATCGAGCTGCTGTCAGAATGACACATATCAAAGGGAGAATAAAAGCGACATATGATAAGTCTGTGGTAAAAAGGCAGTTCCAGGTGGGAGACCTGGTCTTGAGAAGAGCTGATTTGGGAAAAACGAAAGGAAACTTGATGCCGCGTGGCAAGGACCACTTCGAGTCACCCAAATCTTGGCAGGAGTCGCTTATAAGTTGGAAGAGATGGACGGGACTGAGATCCCGCGTGTTTGGAATATTGCTAATTTACGAAAATTTTATGCATAATTGTAATTTCTTAATAATTATTTGCCTTTTGAATAAAATTGCAGGTTTATTCTCATTCACCAATTTAGATATGCATTCATAATTAAAGCCAGGATTGGCTAAGGACGGATGTCCTCGATTTTACCTGACCTGATTGTCAGTTTAAGCCAGGATTGGCTAAGGACGGATGTCCTCGATTTTACCTGACCTGATTGTTAGTTTAAAGCCAGGATTGGCTAAGGACGGATGTCCTCAATTTTATCTGACCTGATTGTCAGTTTAAAGCCAGGATTGACTAAGGACGAATGTCCTCGATTTTGCCTGACCTGATTGTCAGTTTAGGCCAGGATTGGCTAAGGGCGGCTGCCCTCAATTTTTTCTGACCTGATTTGCCTGACCTGATAGACAGCCCCAAGTCAAGATTAGCTAACGACGAATGCCCCGATTTGCCTGACCAGATTGTCAGCATTAGCTTGGACCAACCAGAGGACAAATGCCTCGATTCCTGATCTGAATGTCAGAAACGCTGGATGATCCATGAAGATTTCTGTTATACGTTAATACTTGACCTGATTGTCAGCTAGCGTGCACGAAAGCACTTGCCTTGACTAAAGAATGAATCCTTCAGAGGTAAGTTCTGAATTGCTAATGCTGATACCAGCATAAGTTGAATGATTCGAATAGACAAAAAAAAAAGCTGATTGAAAATTTGAGTAAAATTGAGCACACACACATGAAAGACATAAAATTCATATATTTTATTAACCGTTGGACAGTACAAAAGCAGGTTGCACACACATCTCCAAGGGAGGTTGACAACTTTGATTATATAAAATTGCAGGAAATAAAAGATATAAAATCCAGACATTCATCTGGGTGAAGACCGCCGATCTAAGGCCAGAGCACGGCGAACATGCCAGAGCTCACGCTCTGTCTCATGCAGACGACGGCGGTATTTATCAGATCGATCGGCAAAGGCTTGAGCTTCGCCGGCAGCGACGGTCAGACGATTTACCGATTCGGCCAGATCCGCCTTCTCCTCCTGGAGTTACCGGTTAACTTTTCGGAGTTCAGCCCACTCTCTTTTGTAGAAACATTTCTTCTGCCGTTTCCTCTGCAGAAGCCGGTAGAGATAGCCAATTTTTTCCTTGAGGGAGATTATCTGATCGGAAAGTTTAAACTTTTCAACGACGAGGGAGATATTCTTTCGCCTTATTGTGTCGAGTTCGTTGATAAGAGGAGAGGATGCCATGACAGAAAATTGTAAAGAAAATAATGGAGGCATGCATATATTTAAAGGTGCAAAGGCGCGTGTAAAAGGAATCAAAAGTACTAGGGTTTCCGGAAAACCTAGAAATCCAAAGGTTGCAACAAGACAAAAACATTAATTGTCATTAAATAGAAAATTTAGGTACATATTTTCGAGACCGGGCTAAAAGCGAAAGACAGACCAGGCCACACAGGATACACCTACATATCTGTCAAAATACAAAAATACGAAAGCAGATAGGCCTATCTAAGATGTCCCGGGCCACACCTAAGGTTGGTCATTTTCAGCTCTTCCCTCTGCCTGACCCTCCGTCTGGGACACCTCGGCGAATTCCTTGGCAAACTACGCAGACTCATGTAAATCGCCCAAATTGGCGAAAGTTGGAGAATTAGCTATCACCGGTGCCAAGGATTTTTTTGGGGGGGGGAGGGAAGAAGTCGAGGAGGAAGAGCAGAAAACTTGACGGATGTGGTCATCAAAGGCCGCGGTGTCCATCAAGTGGAGGCGATCATCCTCGGGAACATGAGAGAAGGACGTGGGCTCGGAGACGCCTTCAATATCAGCAGATCGGTCGAAAGGGACCGAGGGGTGCTCAGCCACCCACTTGGCGTGGGCATCCAGACCTAGTCCAAAGAAGACCCTTGCCTCAGGGACAAGAAGATCATACAGCTCTTCCGAGCCCAGGAAAGCTCGGCGCGTAGTTTCCCTAGTGAGCTGTATCAGACGCAGCCCTTACTCAGAATTGAGAATCTCCAACCTCCCTTCGGCTCGTCCTTCTGTGAGACCTCGTCCCTCCCCATCAACCTCGCCCTCGGCTCGGGCTTGCTTGACTTTGTCTTTCAGCTCTTGTTCCCAAAGGAGAGCCAGAGCTTGCTGCTTCCCCTCCGACTCCTTAACCTTGAGGAGCTCCGCTCGCGCCTCCTCCAACTCTGCCTTCAACAAATCTGCCTCCATCTCTGCGCCTTTCAACTTGACCTGGGCCTCCTGAGCCTTAGCGGTTAGCTCTAACCCTCATTTCTTCAAGATCTCGATCTCTTTTTTCAGAGCAGTGTGCAACAAGGAGCCCCGAGCCCGGGCCAGAAAAGATGCCCTTCCTACCACGGCCTGGAAAAAGGAAGGGGTAAGTGAAGAATTTGGAGGGACTAAGGATATGAAAAGTGAAGAAATTTGTACCTGTGCCTCCGCCTTGCAATAAAATTCGAGTAGCTCCGGATCTGACATTTTGTCCACAACGTTGCGGTCAGCCGTGGGAGCTAGCCCCATCATATACTGTTTTACCACCTCCCCGGGGCAGTTCAGAACAGACCTGTTGAAAAAGGTCTGGTTCGGATAGGGAGGCACCTGAGAAGTTGCCGCAGGGATGGCCTGAGGAGCTGCCTCAGGAATGTCTTGAAAAGCAGCTCGAGAAGGGTCCTGATGAAGGTCAGCTCGACTCCGCTTTTGCCTTCTCAATTGTTGCTCCTCCTCGGGGATCTCAGAGGATGGGGCTGTTGGCTCGCGTACTGACCCCCTCACCCGTTCTGGATTCTTCCTTACCGTCCCGGGAAGAATCGCCTCGGGCTCAGAAGCCCTGGAGAGCGCCACAAAGCTAGGGGTTGGCCCTGGAGAGGTGCCACGGGGATGACCTCTTACGAGGTTGGGGAAGCTCTGGAAGGCTCTCCCAGGAGGCTCCTCTAGCCTCCTCCCGCGACCTTCTGGGCTTTGCCTTCATCTTCGCTTGCAACATATTTGCCTGAAATAAAAGAATGAAGCAATTAAAAATAAAGAAACGATAACGGAAGGAAAGTAAAAACCAGGTCATTCCAAGAAAGTACCAATCTCGATGGGCAGAGGCCCGTTCCCTTGTTGGGAGTTGAAGAAATTCAAGAGTTTTGGCGGTAAGAATTTTGGATAGGTCGAAAGGGTTTTGGTTAAGAAGGGCAATTTTCTCGCCCAAGTGTGATGGTCCTGTCATCTCGGGATAGACGCACTTGGGATGTATGAAATTGAT